>JAQFVV010006892.1:0-165377 GCA_028023455.1 Epiperipatus broadwayi
GTGACAAAAAAAATAGAGAAAATATTTGACATTAAATTTTAGTAACCATGTTTCTTTTGTTTCAAAGAGAAAAAAAAGAGTAAACTCTTGTTTATTTTTTGAACATGGAAAAATATCTAAGCAACAGATTTTTTTTAGTTGTTGTTTTTTCTTGTTCAAATGAAGTACATGAAAGTAAAGTTGTAGAATAAGAGTAATTTAATTGTTATTATATTAGTTATTATGATTTCCTTTCGTTATTAAAAATAAACTGTTTAATATTTGGAATTGAATTATTGATAAGAGTAAAATATTTTAAAAAATAAAAAAAAGACATTGTTTAATTGATGAACTTTCGTTCATTCAAATAAATGCTAAGAGCTTCATAGTTATTTATCGTCAAAAAAATCTAATTGCTATAAAATATTTCTTGAATAAAATAAAATCAACTAATGATGAAATAGAACTTTATTAACACTAATTTTTATTACTATTAAAGTAAAATCATTATCATGTGTCTCATACATATATAAATAAAACTGCATAGAAATAGCATTTGTCTTATATTATAACGTAAGCCTTGGAAAAAGATACATATTTAACAATTTATATGTGTGTAAATAATATCTAACAATGCACTTTTGCTAATTAAGTGTCAGGGGATTTTTCTATCTTCTTGGTGTCATTGCCGTGTGATGGAGGATCATATTCATTGATATTCATTGTTATATTTAATGTATAAATCAATGTGGAAAGATCTGGAGATGGAATGGAAATACATGGCTTTAAAATCAAATGCCCAGGAATTCAATTTCGTTGTGGGAATTGTTAATGCTTAGAATGTTTAACATGACTTAATATACATGAATAAAAGAAAGACATTATCTGCTAAGAATATAGAAGCTGCTCTTGACAATTTAACTTGCTTTTGTTTTAAGGATTTCCGAAATTTCATTATATTTTATGCTTTAATTTTTTTTTAAATGTATACTGAGAGTTGGGTTATGAATTTTTCTCACCCTTTTATTCATTTGTAGCAAACATTTTTTTTTTAAAAAAAAACCCATTTGTTTAGATTTTTATAGGGTGAGAGAAATACACAACTCAAAGTATACATCAAAATATTATATATGTTTGTAAATAAAATATTAGCATAATTGAATGCTTAAATTAAACTGGATAATGACTAAAACAAAGGTAAGATTTTAAATATTTACATTTATTAGACAATTAATATATTAAAATCAAACTAATTAATAAGTAAATATATATAACATTTTCTTGTTTAAATGAATAACTGTTTATGAATGAAGTATACAAAACACAAATTAGCAATTCATGGACATAACCTTGAGATACATTTAAAGGATATAAAAAAAATGATAACCGTACATTTAGTAATATAATTTCATATTTAAAATAATTTATACATTATTGTAAATTATGCACTATAATTTTATAATTTTTATTTCAACTCATATTTTAATATTTAAATTACAGCTAGTCTTATTGTTGTAGAGATAAATTAATATTTTATAATAACCATGTATATATTTTGTTGATTTATAAATATTATAACTTTAAGCATGATCTGTTAATAAATATTTGTTGTTTGAAGTTAGAATCTTTGTTTCTCTGGTTTCTAGATTGTCAAGCTTCATTCATACTTCAATCACCAGAGTAGCTATTATACATGCATACAGATTTTTAATTTATTATTAGCAATAGCCATTAAAGATCTATATGTAGGTCACATTATTGCCATCCTATTTAATTCCATCCTTGAGCAAAGGCAAATGTCTACACTGAGTTAGAACCCTGAGTAGGAATAGGACCTGTAAGTAGAAAAGGTTCTGGGTGTACTATCCTAAAAGGTTTTTACAGTCTGTTACATATTTTGGCAACCCAAACATTTGGGGCATCAATTAATTAAATCTCACAC
This sequence comes from Epiperipatus broadwayi, assembly GCA_028023455.1. NCBI lineage: Eukaryota > Metazoa > Onychophora > Udeonychophora > Euonychophora > Peripatidae > Epiperipatus > Epiperipatus broadwayi. The sequence goes on from JAQFVV010006892.1 coordinate 1,922, forward strand.
GCTGTAGACTGCCGGTATATTTTATGTTCCATTACATATTTTGGCGCCCAACGTTTTAGGCCTGAAAATTTAAGTTCACCACACATACAAACTACATACTGTTACATTTTGTCACCATCAACAGTGGAGTCTGTACACTACCATATATAGACTTAATGAAAGTTGATTATCATGTCGCATTCATAATAGTCAATTATTAAATTCATTCTAGTTGGTTGTCTGTTACATTTTTGGCATGCAATGTGGTAAGCTTGAATACTTAGATTCACTGCATGTGAAAAGTTTTGTCTATTACATGTTGATACACAATGTGTTGAAGTTTAAAGGGTTAAGTCTATCATATGTTACTGTATATTTTAGTGTGACATAAATTGAATTTATGAGAAATTGTCCATAATTTCAGTATAACCTGGTTTATCATATTTTAGTTAGTCATTTAATAAACTATAAATGACATAACCCTATGGATTAAATGATGTGGCAACTTAATGGCATACTTAATTTAGTCAATCAACAATAAGTTCAAATAACTGTGAGTGAAGGTATGAATTTATAAATAGAGGCCAAAACTAAATAGATGATCAAGAATCTAATAAGAGTAGGCAAGTGAAGCAGATAAAGGGAAAAATATATAAACCAGCATTAATACCAATGATATGTAAAATACTTAAGGTAACCAAGATCACATGCGATGACACAAGTTGGTAGGAGATCCTATGACATATTATAGAATATTATATAAAAAGAAATAAATTTGCCATAGAGTACATATTTTAATGAAAAGTACTAACTTATTTTGTATATTTCTCAGAAGTGGGAGGTATTTATCAGATATGAATAAAGAGTTAAATGTAAAGCCACAGGATGTTAGTGGCAATGAAGCTGAGAATGATCCAAATATGGAACAAGTAGGATCAGTAGACATGAATGTGTCTGGGGGATCAATGTTTGGAGCTGAGCATTCTTTCTCAATGCAAGAGGAAAAACAAATATCTCAAATTCAAGGAGACTGTAATGAAAAGTCTGCTCAATAAACAGGAATTGGACTAACATGGGTTACAGAAGATAGTGGAGCCATGATGCAGATGCTCCAAACATTATTGGATCGAGTGGAAAATATGGTGACCAAGGCTGATATAATTAGCATAACTGGTCAGATGAATGACATGAATGATCAGATGGATGCCATGCAAGCTGATATGAGTGGTCAGATGGATAGCATAAGTGGTCATATAGATATAGTCAAGGCTGACATGAATGGTCTGATGGATAGCATGAGAGGTCAGATGAATAGTCGGATGGATAGTATGAGTGGTCAGATTAATGGTTGGATGGATAGTATGAGTGGTCAGATAGATACAGTCAAGGATGATATGAATGGTCAGATGGATGCCATGAGTGGTCAGATGAATATAATCAAGGCTGAAATAAGCAATATGGTAACTAAGGCTGATATTGACAAATTGGATGAGGAGGTTAAGAAAAGAATTAGTGGCATTGAAATGAAACATTTCTACAGCCATGGAGCAGTTATCTTCAGAGATGAATGAAGTGCATAACAGTAGTACAGAATTAAAGTGAAATGTAGAAGATATGAGAATAAATATAGATGTAGTGAACTTGCAGTGTCAAGAGCAGTATACTGAATTTAAGGAAAGTATTACCACTCAAATTCAGAATAAAGTTAAGGAAGTTCACCAAGCCCAGGAGTCCACTAAGGTAGAGGATATAAAGTATACTATAGTAACTAAAACTGATATTGATGATTTGGAGATCCAAATAAATAGTAATTTGGAAGCAAAGATAATATGTATAAAAGAAAATATAGATAGGATAGAATCTAAAACTTATGATATTAATAATAGGATAGATGTTATGAGCTGTGATATTAATGATATAAAAAAAACATCTAGTTTTATTTTTGAATCCAATCGAAGTACTAAATATTCTGTTACTATGGAAACTTCTCTTGTACATGAAGGTCCTGCTATATGGACTCAGAAAGAACTTGAAGACATAATAGAAAATCATTCTGCAACTTTTAAATTGGGAGGAGCCATCCCAAAAACATTTTGGAATGATGCTGATTCAATCCTTCCCATAAAGAGTATGGGAATGAATATGTTAGGTGATCAAGCAGAACAAGGTAATGTGCGCATACAATGTTCAGAACATAAAGTTTGTTCTAAATACAAAGTCCATGAACATAGTAGCAAAATCCAAGAAAAGCTATTATATGCTCAAAGGCTTTTCACAAAAGGAAATTGTCCCATTATTGAAGTCAACTTTGAAAGGACAAATGAAGTTGATACACTTGTTCATCTTGAATGTGTATTATGGCACAACAAGTCTCTTCATAACCAGGAAGACAACCAAGTCATAGATAGTTTCCAGATGTTACTGGAGTCAACTATACTCCCTACAAAAAATAGAAAGGTCCCAGGTTCCATAAGCTTCACAACACTTATGAAGGTCTCTTCTTGAATATGTGAATGAAAGTCCTTAAAAAAAGAAAGGCACAAATTAAGGTACAGTTTTCATGATTGCGACTTTGGAACATAAAACTGGACTTTCTTAATGATTGAACCCCATAAATAATGTTAAGTGAGTATATATGTATATAAAAATGTTGTTTACTTTTGACTATTAAATCTTATAAAAATAATAGGGGGTGGGTGAAGAAGACAGAAAGGGTAGTGGATTACATAAATTGGTGTTCAAATGAATCTACTGGATTCGCACCCATCCAACTAGATTTTAACCAATCTATTCCTTTGTTATTTGTGAAATACCAACCTCCAATTAAATTTCATCACTATGACATAGAAACTAAAATTCAAATGGCTCAACAACAGTTAATTAATAAATCCAATTTTAGAAATAAGAAGGGGAAGGAAAGCAGACATCACTTTAAGATGGAAGACAATGTTTTTGTGAGAACACATAACCCAAGTAAAACAATGGATAATGTTTATCATAAATTTTGTCAACAATATGCTGGACCATATGCTATTGTGAAACAATTCTGCCCAAATGCATTTTGGTTAAATATTGATGGAGAGATAAAAGGAACTTATAATGCTCAGATATTAAAGCCATACAATGGTTGTCAAGAACTGCCAAGTACAGAAACTTAGTTATTTGTAAACAGATGATCATGATTAAAGTAGATGAAAGTGAAGTTTATAAAAAAAATTGTAAATGGGTATATGCAAGTATATTGTAATGAGAAAGACAACATTGTTCATGAGTAAATAGCTAGAGTAGGTAGATGTGATGAGGATGCACTGAAATTAATGTTGAAACATTTTATTGAGGTATCTTAGAATTGACTGAGATGTGGGAATTGACCCATACAATGTGGGAATCCCATATTTTGTTCAGACCTTATAAAAATCCAATAAGACTCCTAGGGAGCAGGATATAGGCTGACAAACTCAAATATGTGCCTTCTGGAACAGAGACATTTAACCAGTCAAATTCAGAGTATTCAACCATCATATAGTTAGTAATTCTAGTAAAGATAATAGGAACAATGTTAATGATGACAGTAATTCAATGTTAAGATGAAAGAGATAAGGATAGGAATCTAACCAAATATGAGTGATATAAAATAAGCAAATGTATATTCATGAGTAAATTAAAATAAGTACGACAGCATTAGAACTCTCCCTATTTAAAAAGAATAAAATTATCCAACACAATAACCATCCAAACCTTTGTTTATGTGCTAAAATTTTGACAATGGTCTAAATTTTAACCTTCTAAGGGTAGGGAAAATGTAAGGTGATGCCCAATCCTTATAAAAAATGGTAATAAGTAACTGATGTTTTAGGATAAAATGTATAAAGTTTAAATAGGCAGCCAATTTTTAAACTTATTATATATATATATATATATATATATATATATATATATATATATATATATATATATATATATATATATATATATATATATATATATATAACCATACATTCATGAAGGAATGAACAAATTTATTTTTTTATTAAATGTAAAATAAAATATATACATATACAGATATATATACATGAATGTAGATTTTAAATCATGATGTGACAAAAATAATAGAGAAAATATTTGACATTAAATTTTAGTAACCATGTTTCTTTTGTTTAAAAGAAAAAAAAAAGAGTAAACCTTTGTTGAATTTGGGAACGTGGAAAAATATCTAAGCAACAGATTTTTTTTTAGTTGTTGTTGGTTTTTCTTGTTCAAATGAAGTACATGAAAGTAAAGTTGTAGAATAAGAATATTTTAATTGTTATTATATTAGTTATTATGATTTCCTTTCGTTATTAAAAATAAACTGTTTAATATTTGGAATTTTATTATTGATAAATGAAAAATATTTTAAAAAAGAAAAAAAAGACATTGTTTAATTGATGAACTTTCATTCGTTCAAATAAATGCTAATAGCTTCATAGTTATTTATCGTCAAAAAAATCTAATTGCTATAAAATGTTTCTTGAATAAAATAAAATCAACTAATTATGAAATAGAAATTTATTAACACTAATTTTTATTACTTTTAAAGTAAAATCTTTATCACGCATCTCATACATATATAAATAAAACTGCATAGAAATAGTGTTTGTCTTTTATTACAAAGTAAGCCTTGGAAAAAGATTAATATTTAACAATTTATAAGTGTGTAAATAATATCTAACAATGCACTTTTGCTAATTAAATGTTGGGGGATTTTTCTATCCTCTTGGTCTCATTGGCATGTGATGGAGGATCATATTCATTGATATTCATTGGTACAATTAATGTTTAAATCAATGTGGAAAGATCTGGACATGGAATGGAAATGCATGGCTTTAAAATCAAACACCCAGGAATTCAATTTTGTCATGGGAATTGTTAATGCTTAGAATGTTTAACATGACTTAATATATGTGAATAATAGAAAGACATTATCTGCTAAGAATACAGAAGCTCGCTCTTGAAAATTTAACTTGCTACTGTTTTAAGGATTTCTGAAATTTCATTATATTTTATGCTTTAAATTTTTTTTTTAAATGTATACTGAGAGTTGGGTTATGAATTTTTCTCACCCTTTTACTCATTTGTAGCAAACATTTTTTTTTAAAAAAAGAACCCATTTGTTTAGATTTTTATAGGGTGAGAGAAATACACAACTCAAAGTATACATCAATATATTATATATGTTTGTAAATAAAATATTAGCATAATTGAATGCTTAAATTAAACTGGACAATGACTAAAACAAAAGGTAAGATTTTAAATATTTACATTTATTAGACAATTAATATATTAAAATCAAACTAATTAATAAATAAATATATATAACATTTTCTTGTTTAAATGAATAACTGTTTATGAATAAACTATACAAAACACAAATTAGCAATTCATGGACATAACCTTGAGATACATTTAAAGGACATAAACAAAATGATAATTGTACATTTAGTAATATAATTTCATATTTAAAATAATTGATACATTATTGTAAATTATGCACTATAATTTTACAATTTTTATTTCAACTCATATTTTAATATTTAAATTACAGCTAGTCTTATTGTTGTAGAGATAAATTAATATTTTATAATAACCATGTATATATTTTGTTGATTTATAAATATTATAACTTTAAGTATGATCTGTTAATAAATATTTGTTGTTTGAAGTTAAAATCTTTGTTTCTTCGGTCTCTAGATTGTCATGCATCATTCATACTTCACTCACCAGAATAGCTATTATACATGCATACAGATTTTTAATTTATTATTAGCAATAGCCATTAAGGATCTTTATAGAGGTCAAATTATTGCCATCCTATTTCATTCCATCCTTGAGCAGAGTTAAAGGCAAATGTTTACACTGAGTTAGAACCCCAAGTAGTAATAGGATCTGTAATTAGAGAAGGCTCCGGGTGTACTATCCTAAAAGGGTTTTACAGTCCATTACATATTTTTGCAAGCCAAACATTTGGGGCATCAATTAATTAAATCTCACACCCTGTTTTAATACTTTCATAGTTATAGAATATTTTGAATACAATAATATTTTATATATCTGGAGTCTAGATGTAATATAATGTAAATAAAATATTTTTTTAGATTAAATCTTGTATTATTTTGCTTAAATTCCCAATATTTTGCTAAAACAGCATTCATTATTGTCAAGCTTAAAGTCATAATGAAAAACTGTTACATTTTAAATAAGAACAAGATTGAGTGCAAAATAAAAGACAGTCATTGTTATATATATTTAGATTTTCTATTAGCTTGTGTCAGCCACTGGTTGATGCTATTTCTATGTAAAAACTCATTATATTTGTGTGTTTTTGCAGAGAAACAATGCCATCAAGTGGCTGACATGAGCTAATTGAACAGTACTGACTAAATCATGTATTATTTTGTTTAAATTCCTGATGTTTCAATAAAATATCATTTATCATTGTCAAGCTTGAGGGCTTAATGAAAAACTGTTCGATATAAAGTAATAAAATAGTTGAGTGTGAAGTAAAAGGCAATCATTCTTATATATATTTGATAGTTGGTTACTCAGAATAGGTGGATTAACAAAATTTTAATTTCCTTCAGTTTCACAATTAATTGATTTCTAGTTGATTCTAGAAGAAAGAGAGAAATAAATGGTTTCAACAAGTCTGGAATACATTGTGCCTCATCAGATTTATTTAAACTACTTGGTCTTTTTAATACTCACTAATTTGGAAAAGAATGATTTGAGAACCATGAGAGAATCTACTGAAATGTTAAAAAGAAAAGACCAGCTGGTTTAAATAAATCTGATGAAGCACAATCAATGTATACCAGCCTTGTAGAGACCACTTATTTTATCTTTTTCTTCTAAAATCACCTTGAAATCAATTAATTGTAAAACTGAAATAAATAAAAAATTTGTTAATCCACCTATGCTGAATAATCAACTACCAAATATATATATATAATTAAAATTACCCCAAATCCAAAATTCAACTAGACCGGCATAAAAATAATATTAAACACAACCAAAGGTTTCACTATTACAAGCAGACTTCTCAAGTGTAAAGAACTACAAAAACTATACAATATATATAATATTAACCATTACCCATAAATCCATTCACTTCCCATCCACCCTTAATATTAAAAGAACTCTTCTTCTTTTGAGGCTTTTGATAAGATTAATAATTTTAAAATGGAAAGTAATTGGGTATTTGGTAGTTTAGATATTGAAAATATGTATCAGTCTGTTAATAGGTTAAGCAGTATTGATGTTCTTATGTCTGTTTTGATTAAGAAAGGTTCTTTATCAAAAAATAAAATTAAGGTAATTAAAGATTTACTTTTGTTATTGGAAGATTCTATGTATTTTACTCATAAAGGTAATTTTTATAAGATTAAGGAAGGGTGGATAATAAGTTATATTATTTCTCCTTTAGTATGTTCAATTTATATTAATTATATGGAAGAGGAAATTATTATTAAAAAGAATTGTTTATATGTAAAGTTATTTGTCAGATATGTTGATGATTATTTATTTGTAGTTGAGAATGATAAACTGAAGGAATTTATAAATGGGGTTAATTGTTTTGATCCTTCTATAAAATTTGTGTTAGAAGGAGGGGGGTTAGATTTTGGTAAGTGAAAATTTTTAGATCTTTTGGTGATTAAAAATGTAGAAACTAATTGTTTATTGTGCAGTCATTTTGTTAAAAGTAAAGAATTAAGATCTATAATTAAACCTGATAGCTATCAGTCTGTATCTCATAAAGTAGCTGCTTTAAGGAATTATTGTCATAGGAATAATAAATTAAATAATTCTCATAGGGTAGCTTTGTTTCAGAAATGCCAATATTATAAAGATTACCTGAGGGTTGGTTACTCTGATAAATTTGTTAAAAGTATTTTATTTAATAGTAATATTTGTAAGGATGTAAAGAATAAAAAAAAATATGATTTTATTTCTTTGCCATTTAAATTCTCTTCTTATAAAATTGTATGTAGAAATAATAAATTGTTTGGAAATAAGAAAATTGCTTGGAAAAGGGGTGTTACATTGAATAATTTATTAAATAATACAAAAGAAATTTTTGATAGAAAGACTATTCCTGGTGTAGTACATTTTATCCCATGTTTATTTCGTAAGAAGGTATACATAGGTCAGAGTAGTTTTAGTTTAAATGAAAGGATAAAGATTCATAAAAGTAGAGTTAAAAATAGATATCTTAGTTCTGCTTTGTATGTCCATAAAAAAGATACAGGCCACACTATTAATTTTGATGAAGCTAAGGTTGTCTTCTTTGAGAGAAATGAAATCAAAAGAAGAATTAAAGAATCTTTATTATTGAAAATTTATTATTCTGAAGCAATTGTCTTATTTAAGAGTTCTTTTAATATTAAGGGTGGATGGGAAGTGAATGGATTTGTGGGTAATGGTTAATATTATATATATTGTATAGTTTTTATAGTTCTTTACACTTGAGAAGTCTGCTTGTAGCAGTGAAACCTTTGGTTGTGTTTAATATTATTTTTATGCTGGTCTAGTTGAATTTTGGATTTGGGGTAATTTTAATTTTATATTGACTAGTTTAGCTTTATGCTTGTAATGTTTATATATATAAGAATGATCATTTTTTATTTCACGATAAATCTGATTACTTAAGGTATAATATGTCTTCATCGATATTTCGTCCAAACGGAGAATTTAAACAAAATATACGGTTTAATCCAAAAAAAAAATTTTTCATTTATGTATGCAGGATTCGAACTCAGACTTTCACACAACTCTCCATGCCACCTCATATTGCTGACTCACCTGATCACACACATGATGAAAAGATCAGGTGGGTCATCACACACATGTTGAAAAGATCAGGTGGGTCAGCAATATGAGATGGCATGGAGACTTGAGGGTCGTGTGAAAGTCTGAGTTTGAATCCCGCATGCATTACATATATATGCAGATTTAAGTCTGTACAATGTATTAAGTTATTTATTTATATAATCTAATAAATGTATTAATTATAAAAATAAAAATTCAAAATAAATGCGTTTGAATGCATCAATATATTTTTTCCAAATCATTTATATCTGCCAACTTTAAAATTGAAATTATTTTCTAGAAGTACTTGAAAATATATATGAACATTTTATGATACAAAAATCAATAACTTCAATTTGAAACTAAGTGGTGTATAAAATAAACTCAGTAAATTGAACCTTTACTATTTTTTTTTATTTGATATTTTTATTTAAAAGTAAGATCGAATATAATTTTCCAACATTATATATATATATATATATAAAATCTATAATAACATCTAGGTAAAATCAAATTTAAAAAAATGAAAGTATTTCGATCAAGCCTGATAGATATTAATATATTTGTATTTAATAACGAAAATAACTAGTAATATAATGTCTATTTTCTATGAAAATGTTGATTTCTTTAGACAAAAAAAAAAGAATTTAATTATATAAAAGGTATATTGACCAAATTAAATGAACTTAAGCACTCCACAATCATGTTAATAACCTTACGTACTTATAAGTAAATTATATTTACGTAAACAATTATACTGAAATGATAAATTAAAGCAAATGTATGATAAAAGTCATTTAGAATAAAAAATATATAAGAATTCGAATTCAGACTTTCACATGACCTCCAACTCTCCATGTCATCTCATATTGCTGATCACCTGATCATACACATGTTGAAAAGATCAATAATCACCAATATACGTACTTCATGCTAAACCAGCACTCATCAGTTGGTCCACATTACTATCTCCATACATATATACAATCAGTGCTCAGCTTTATATTAAGATAGCCAATCCTCATACTTTAATAGGCAGGCTTCAAACAAAACATAACCCACAACTCTTCAGCCATCCATTTCATTAAAAATCTGATGATGGAATGTTCAAAGCCAACATTAGTACCAAAGGTGTCATCCTATCCATGTTGATGTTAGTCATTCTGATCCCTCATGTACTGGAGAATAATCCATTTTACATACATAGGTGAGGGATGATTAGACCTTTAACACACTATGTTTCAAAATGTAATTTAGTACACTGTACAGGCTTACCCACACTTGCACATATATGTAATATATAAGGAATTCAAACTCAGACTTTCACATGACCTACTACTCTCAGTGCCATCTCATGTTGCTGACCCACCTGATCACACACATGTTGAAAAGATAACCGATCACCAATATATGCATTTCATGCTAAACTAGCAATCATCAGTTGATCCAGATTACTATTTCCACATATATATATATTAATTCTAATGTTTTCACGGATAAAAGATGTCATATTATTATTACTATTTGCGGGATATTCCGTGTAGTGAAAAAGCTAAATGCTGACGTTTCAGTACAATATCAAGTACCTTCCTCAATGCTGACGTTTCAGTACAATATCAAGTACCTTCCTCAATGCTGACGTTTCAGTACAATATCAAGTACCTTCCTCAATGCTGACGTTTCAGTACAATATCAAGTACCTTCCTCAATGCTGACGTTTCAGTACAATATCAAGTACCTTCCTCAATGCTGACGTTTCAGTACAATATCAAGTACCTTCCTCAATGCTGACGTTTCAGTACAATATCAAGTACCTTCCTCAATGCTGACGTTTCAGTACAATATCAAGTACCTTCCTCAGAGCGTCCTCAGAGAGGACGCTCTGAGGAAATATTGTACTGAAACGTCAGCATTTAGCTTTTTCACTAAACGGAATATCCTGCAAATAGTAATAATAATATGACATATATATACAATCAGTGTTCAGATTTATATTAAGATAGCCAATCTTCATACTTTAATGGACAGGCTTCAAACTACTCCAAGCCACAACTCTTCAGCCATCCATTTCATTGAAAATCTGATGATGGAATGTTTAAAGCCCACATTAGTATAAAATATTAAAAATAATTATTGCAAAACAAACAAAATATCATAAAATAATTAAACAGTAATAAGAAAAAATTTCAATATTAACGTCAAATTATTTTTCTTTAAAATCAGAAATCTCTTATTTAATTTTACTTATCACATAATAAATAGAATTATATTACTTTTAACCATTAAGTTTTAAGTTCGAAAGTTATTTTCGTCAATGAATATAATAGAGAAAATCTTTAAAACGCACATAATTAGAAAAGTAGATATTAGCAACAGGGACATATTTAATTATTTTTTATTCAGTCATTTTCCCCAAACATTATAGATCTGCTGCAGGATTAAGATCTCTCCAAGTTTAATCCAGTGTCTTCAATCCAGAGCCACAATTTTTTATATCAACTCAACATATTTGCTTACTTCATATACATCTCACATGCGGTCTGCTTTAGGGTCTTTTACATCTCTTGCGGTTCAATTTAAGACTTCAAGTGCACTTCTATTACCATCTCTTCTAGGAATATTTCCAGCCCAGTTTCATTTCAGTTTTTTTTCTGTCAGTGATTTCAAGGACATTTGTTTGTTCTCTCACCAAAATATTTAGTTTTCAGTTCTTTCGTCTCATTCCCAACATATATCTTCCCATATTTTATTAAGACCTCTGAAGACTGTATTGCCCTTTTAAGTAATAAAACATTTATTTATTTTTCAAACACATAGGCATATTTCCTTTTAATATTAAGCTGTTTCTACCAAATGTATCATATTCATATTCAATCCTATGACTAATTTCATCCAATAAGTTTCCATCTGTATTAATAATATGATCTAAATTTTGTAGATGATTAATAATTTCTATTTACTTTCACTCTCGTAGTTTCCCATTTCAATTTCCAAAATACTTAATGTAAAATTGCTGAAAAAGTTTTGAAGATGTGGAATCATCCTATCATATACCCTATTCAATCTTAATCTTATTAGTATTATAACTTTCTTTCTTATTGCATTGTCAATTCCATATAATATTAATATCATTTATGTTTTTATTATTTTTTACAATACTTTTTTACAACCCACTACTGACAGTTTCAATTGCCCCAGCAATCTTCTTCAGAACTTGAAGAAAATTGGTGGGGCAATTGAAATTGTCAATAATGGATTATAAAAAAGCATTGTAAAAAGTAGTAGAGAACATAAATGATATTAATATTATTAACTTCTTAGTATTACCATGTAATGCAATCACTATTGTTGGATTTTGATAAATATTCTTTAGAATATAATATTCCCAACTCTACCTTGATGATCAAAAGATTAAATCACCATGAACATGTTTAATCCAATGCATAGTTTGTTCTTTAATATTTATCAATACTTGAATATAATCCCCTATTCTAAATCCTTTTTTAAATCCAGATTGCTCTTTGAAGTGGTTCAAATCTAAAGTTTGCTATAGACAAGTTGCAGTTGCTATGATAAAAATTTTGTGTAGAATTAATAGAATAGATTTGTATTTTGTAATATCTTCTTCACCTTTCTTAAATGTCTGTATTACTATTGCATATTTCCAACCAATATGGTACAATTTTGCTAACATTTTTTTTTATATTGTATTAGCTGTTTCTTTTAAAATATCAATAATATTCCATCATTATCTGGAGTTTTTCTCTTTTTATAGGTTTAATTGCATGACTCATCTCTTTATTTAAAATGTTTGGAAATTTAAAAGGACTTGCAAAGGTCATTATTATTATTCTGTCTTATTATATACTTCCTTATAGAACTCTTCTACACATTTCAGGTATTAGTTCTCTTCTTATAGCTAAACATTATCTTACATGATAAAACAAGATTTCTTATCTTATTTTCTTAAATATCTCATGCAATTTATATTTATTTTGGCTCGTAATTTAACCAGTAGGTTTTATTTTATAACTGAATTTAAAACTTTTTAATTTCAACATTTTTATCATTCGGGAGATTAAATATAACAAATATTTTGTTTAACTTTGTTAAATTCGCTAATTCATCAAACTCTGCACTCTTTTATTTTTACTATATAAAAAAAGTTAATGATTTTATTATTTGGGAGCCAGAGTAATCAATGGATTCAAAAAGGTTTGTGCATAAAATCACAAGCTAGAAACTAGTCTGGAATATTGGTTGAGTAGGAACTAGATAGGGATTTTATGCACAAACCTTCTTGCATCCATCGATTACTCTGGCTTGCACTGAGTGTCACTACTGTATGAAAAGTTTAGCATCTGTGTAAAATAGCTTGTGTAAGCATAATGGTGATCATGTGATGTTTAGTGAGTTAATAAGATGAGCACCAGAATCGATCCTGAGACTGAAGTCTGACACCCTGTCGACTGCACCAAACCTGCAAGATAAATACTAATGACTTTATTGCTCGAGAGAACTGCAAAGCACCAGAATCGATCCTGGGACTACCGATTCCAAGTCAGATGCTATATCAACTGCAACAAACTGTGTAGGATACTCTTCCAATAATAGCATATTAGATTGCATATTTCATTTTTCTTTCTCTAATCCTCATCCTTTTATTTTTCTTAAACAATTTAAATGATTACATTGTACATTCTTAATGTGAAATTCATCTTATATTAATTATCTCTGATACTTTTCTCCATTTTGTTTCTAGAATCAAAAAGAAATGTTAGCAGACGAGAACATTATAAAAAATAATATTTGTTTTCAATATATTTAAAACAAATTAATTTCACATACTTTTTTTTATTTTGTAAACCATTTTGTCTTTCCAATTATATACTCTCCTTTTTTTAAAAAAAAAAACTATTTCTTCTCATCAACCATATATTCATATTCACATCTTTAACACCCAACATTTCAACTACGTTTTTTGTAGTCATTTTCAAGGATCTATAAAATTACATATTTATATAATTATTATTACAAATAAAATAAAACATTGGGTGTTAAAGATATGAATATGTATATATGGCTTGATGAGATGAAATAAAGTTTTTAAAAAAGAAAAGAAGGAGAGTATAGATTGAATTCAATGAAAAGAACATTATAGTTTATAAGACATACTCATGTTAAAGAAAAAAGGTTTTCTTATTGCAGTTGTTAAAAAGTTTGTTTAACAGCTGAGATAATATGTTAAATTTTTTTTTCTAAAAAGTAATACCTGATAAATATAGAAAATTTATTCTATATGGTAAGTAGAAGATAATATAAAGAAAGTATTTTATACAAAAGCAAAATGAAAAGCATATATGTTCTTGATAGCACAAACATGTTTTTCTACTTTAAAGATATTAGTTTTTCAATGTTAAGAACGTTATCCAAGTAAAAGATTATTCAGTTTAATTTATTTGTAGCTAAGCATATTTTTGGCTTTAAGCCAGATTCATAATAGTCGTAGGCACCTGGGAATTTTGTAGTATTTATATGTAAATGCTAATTTATTAAAATTGATGATTTACATATTCCACTTTTGGGAGAGCTGTATACTATTCTCTTTTTTGTTACCCAATAAATGTAAGAATGGTCTGCTTCGAAAGAGATAACAAAAAACGCAACGTGAAAGGAGTTTGGTTTATCACTAACAATAACTATATTGTTAATAAAAAAAAGAGAGAATAGTATACAACTCTCCAAAAAGTGAAATATGTAAATCATTAATTTTAATATATATGGTATATGAGCACAGATTATCACATGACCCACCATTCTCCATTCTATCTCATAACACTGATACCCTTGAACACACATATGTCAAAAAGATAAATAATCACCAATATATATATATAAAATTACCCCAAATCCAAAATTCAACTAGACCAGCATAAAAATAATATTAAAACACAACCAAAGATTTCCCTGTTACAAGCAGACTTCTCAAGTATAAAGAACTACAAAAACTATACCATATATATAATATTAACCATTACCCACAAATCCATTCACTTCCCATCCACCCTTAATATTAAAAGAACTTTAAATAAATTAATTGCTTCAGAATAATAAATTTTCAATAATAATAATTCTTTAATTCTTCTTTTGATTTCATTTCTCTCAAAGAAGACAACCTTAGCTTCATTAAAATTAATAGTGTGGACTGTATTTTTTTCATGGACATACAAAGCAGAACTAAGATATCTATTTTTAACTCTACTTTTATGAACCTTTATCCTTTCATTTAAAGTCAAACTACTCTGATATATATATATATATATATATCATGCTAAACCAGCAATCATCAGTTGGACCAGATTATCATATCTACACATATATGCAATAAGTGCTCAGTTATATATTAAGATAGCCAATCTTCATACTTTAATGGACAGGCTTCTATCCAATTCACACTCCAACTCTTCAACCATCCATCCAATTGGAAATCTGATGATGGAATGCTCAAAAGCTATCCTGAGGCTGAGATTCTCATCACACCCATGTTAATCTAAAGTCAATCTGACCCATACAAGGGATGGGCAGACATCTCTGCTGAAAGCATGTTCAACTACAAATAATAAATTAAATTGAATAAACCTTTACTTTGCCAATGCCCATAATATTGAAAAACTAATTACCGAAGAATAAATAAAGAAAAATAACCTGGAGATTGCTTTAAAGATAACAAAATTAAGTGGCATTATGAGGCAAATATTTTATAGAATATTTAAGAAGGATATTCACTCCATGTATTATTATAATTAGTGAAGTAAGATAGAAAGAGTCATATAAAATTTCTGCTTGAGTTTATAAATGCAATATTTAACATACAAACACAGATTACATATAAGAAGTAACACTTATGAAGAGTAATTGGAAAACATGGTTAAAAAATGTGTGCTATTTTTGTCCAAATATCAGTTATTGTTTTACATATGAGTATAAATTTAATTGATGGCAGATAGATTTATTCTTTCATCCTATAAATAATGATCAGTAATTGGAATGCTTGACTAAATCTTTTCCAAATTTTAGTTAAACAGGCAAAACTCTCCATATACAATAGTGCCACCCTGTGCCAACCAGAGTAATCAATGGATGCCAGAAGGCTTGTGCATAAAATCCCTATCTAGTGCCTACTCATCCAATATCCCAGACTAGTTTTTGGCTTGTGGCTTTTGTCAGTGAGATGCTTCCATCCATTGATTATTCTGGTTGGCACAGGGTGGCACTATTGTATGGAGAGTTTTGGCTGTTTAATAACAGTTATGTGCTAGTATAAAAGATGGTGATCATGTGATGTTTAGTGGTTCAAATATTAGTTATTGTCCTACATGTGTATAGGGATGATCCTAAACACATGATCAAAGAAATGTGAAAAAAAATGTATGATCTCTAAGATAAACTTTTATGTTGAACCAGCACTCATCAGTTGGCCCAAATTACAATCTTTCACACATACATTTAAGACTGTTCAGTATATATAGTTAGCCAATTACTCCCTTTCATGATAGTGGGGTAATGAAAATTAAATTACAGAAATACATTAAGTGGATAATCTCTAGTCTAATAAATGACTAATAAAAATTATTTATTTATTTCCATCAAGTGGTTTGTGTCAAAGTTGTGAGAGTAGTAGTAAGTTTGACAATTATCAATTAAACTGTAGTAATCAACTATCTATTTATGCTGAACAATGATAAATATATGTGTCAAGGATTGTGATCTGGCCAACTAATGGATGCTTGCTCTGCATAAAGTGTGCATCTTGGGCATCTTTTTCACATGTCTTTGGTCATATGTTCATTACACCCCTCCACAAGATTTCATTAAAAGTGGATATACAAAATTAACAAAGCGTATGCCACACTTGAATGAGAAGCTATAAAGATACACAGAAATTATTACACGCTAAGTGCTTTCGAGGTCTTTTGCCTCATATTCATAGCAATACTGTGAGCTGCAGAATGAAAAAACAGGGCAAGGGAAACAAAACAGTATGCAAAGCATATGCAAATGAACTAGATAGTCCAACGTTTGGAGATGTCAAAGCAGGAATCTCGTCTATTGATGGAGTTATTATTGCCATTAATAAAATATGCTTCTCTGATTTTCCGCTTGATGTCATTTTTCTCAATACAGACTATTTTAGGGCTGGAAGGTTCAAACAAATGTCCTGTCTTCTTGGAATGCTCTAAAAATGTTGATGAATTATCATTGTTTTTCATGGTTCTATTATATGTGTATCTGTGTTGTGCTGTCCTGTTTATTATGCCTGCCTTGGTCTCTCCAAAATAAATGGCCCGGCAACCAGGTTGTGGGCAAGCTTGCCCTGTTTTTTCATTCTGCAGCTCACAGTATTGCTATGAATATGAGGCAAAAGACCTCGAAAGCACTTAGCGTGTAATAATTTCTGTGTATCTTTATAGCTTCTCATTCAAGTGTGGCATACGCTTTGTTAATTTTGTATATTAAATTATCAAATGAGAAGTCTTAAAATCTTTAATACTTTAAAAGTGGATATAAACCAGTTCCTACCTTGTATGATAGTGGAGTAGTAAAAATTATATTACAGCTATATTATTCGTTAAGTGGATAATCTCTAGTTTAACAAATGACTAATAAAAATTATTTATATACTTTTATCAAGTGATTCGTGTCAAAGTTGTGAGATCGGAAAGTTTGAAATTTATCATTTAAACTGTAGTAATTGTATATCTATATACCTACTGAACATTTATAAAGATATGTATAAGATATTGTAATATGAACAACTAATAAGTTCTGATTCAGCATGGAATGTGCATCTTTGTGTTCATACATCTTATATATGTCTTTGGTCATATGTATATGATTACACCCCTTCACATGATGCAAAAGTGGAAAAAAACAGTCCCTACCTTGCATGAGAGTGGGGTAGTAAAACTTGCACTACATACATATTATTCATTAAGTGGATAATCTATTTTCTAATAAATGACTAGTAAAAATTATTAACACATAACGTGATGTTTTATTTGCAAAACATCTACAGTTTTTATTCCTATGATTACCATTGAAAGAGCTACAATCCAACTGAGATTTTTAAACAAGCCACAAATCATACAACCTTGTAAAGTCTCCCCAATTCATAACATGGTTGGCAACACAAGCTCAATTTGTAACATGAATACCTTACTCTGATCTGGTTTATCCAACAAAAGCTTTCTGTAATGCAAATGCAAAGCAAATCATAACTTTTCTTCAATATTTATTGGTAGAATAACATTAAAACAGTTAAATCTCTCCATACAGTAGTGCCACTCAGTTCAAGCCAGAGTAATCAATGGATACTCATCCAATATCTCCAGATTAGTTTCTAGCTTGGGGATTTCATCAGTGAGAAGCCATTGATTACTCTGGGTTGCACTGAGTGGCACTACTGTTGGAGAGTTTTGCCTGTTTTAACAGTTTGAGAGAGCACAAAAAATGGTGATAATGTTATGTTTAGGGGTAGAATAACATTATTATCCAGTTTAACTAGTCTAACAGAATAATTCACAAACCAAAATAAATCAATTTTATTCTGAAGGAAGCTTGTGGCTTTATGCAATCTAGATCAAATATTCATGATATTATATGATTCTGAATTAAAGATGCTGGTGTATTCTAATGTATTGCTGCTGCTTCTAACAAGTTAAAAGGTAGGGTATAATTGCATTGAAAAAATTATAGCAAATCAATTAACTTATACAAAGATATTATTGTTACCTAATTGACTTGGAATTCCAAGTAATATAATATAAAGCCATTAAAATATGTTGATTAAAGTTGCTCCACAAAATTCTATAAGATACAAAACCATAAGCTCACTAATTATGTTTTCAGTTTACTGTATGTGATGTAATAGTGTGCAGTATTGTAAAATCACATTACTGGACTGGACATGTGAAAGGAACAAGCAACACAAAGTCTTTTTAAAAAAATTGTCACAAACTTGAACATAGTTTTTGTGATAGAAGTGAAATATTGATTGTTTTCCTTGAAAAGATATTGAATGGTAAACCTGAGCTAATATTTTAGTCTTCTACTATACACAATGATATATACACATGGTATAATCTCACACAACAATTATAGAGTTCATTGACAATACATAGATATGTCCAGAAGATTAACAAGCTGCACATTGATTCGCAAACTTCTAAGCAGCCATATCTACAATCAAAAGGACTTAGACATTGCCCATTTTTGTCTAAAAAACAAAAGAAATGGACCTCAGGGGTACGAATGCTAATTAACCCATGACTCAATATTCTTAGACCATGAGAGAGTTGCTGAACATCTTCCAGCCAATGTCAGCCATGATATTGTGCACTGAGCTTAACGGCGTGAAGCGCAAAGCGAAAGAGGCTTCTTTCATTGCAGAAGACCCTAAAGTGATCAGTAGAAGACATTCCTGCTTTACAATCTCTAAAACGTGGGCTGTCTAAATATTTTTACATAAATTTGCATACATTACTGTGATATCTACTAACTATTAGTGAAAAAAGCTATGAATATGGAAACATAGAATTCCCGAAAGTCCTCAACTTATTTATTTATAGTTATACAGCTTCATTAATTGTGTACAAAATGCAAGCTTAGAATTAGTATAATTTTATACATTATCCAACGATAGTCATTTGCTGTCCACTGAATCCAATTACATATTTATATAATTCTCATTACAAATAAAATAAAATGTTGGGTGTTAAAGATGTGAATATGTATATATGGCTTGATGAGAAGAAATAAAAAAAAGGAGAGTATATAATTTGATTGAATTCAATGAAAAGAACATTATAGTTTATAAGACATATGTATGTTAAAGAAAAAAGATTTTCTTATTGCGGTTGTTAAAAAGTAATTCTCATTACAAATAAAATAAAATGTTGGGTGTTAAAGATGTGAATATGTATATATGGCTTAATGAGAAGAAATAAAAAAAAGGAGAGTATATAATTTGATTGAATTCAATGAAAAGAACATTATAGTTTATAAGACATACGTATGTTAAAGAAAAAAGATTTTCTTATTGCGGTTGTTAAAAAGTTTGTTTAACAGCTGAGATAATAAGTTTTTTTTTTAAAAAAGTAATACCTGATAAATATAGAATATTTATTCAATATGGTAAGTAGAAGATAATATAAAGAAAGTATTTTATATAAAAGCAAAATGAAAAGCATATATGTTCTTGATAGCACAAACATGTTTTTCTACTTTAAAGATATTAGTTTTTGAATGTTAAGAACGTTATTGAAGTAAACGTTTATTCAGTTTATTATTTGTAGCTAAGCATGTTTTTGTCTTTAAGCCAGATTCATAATAGTCGTAGGTGTCTGGGAATGTTGTAGTATTTATATGTAAATGCTTATTTATTCAAATTGATGATTTACATATTCCACTTTTGGGAGAGTTGTATACTATTCTCTTTTTTACTAATGGTGTATTTTTGACCCAATAAATACAAGAATGGTCTGCTTCGAAAGAGATAACAGAAAACGCAAAATGAAAGGAGTTTGATTTATCACTAACAATAACCATACTGTTAATAAAAAAAAGAGAGAATAGTATACAACTCTCCAAAAAGTGGAATATGTAAATCATTAATTTTAATAACTTAACATTTACATATAAATACTATAACATTCCTAGAAAGCCGAAAGCATGCTCAGCTACAAATAATAAATTAAATTGAATAAATCTTTACTTTGCCAATGTCCATAATATGAAGAAATAATTACAGAAGAATAAGTAAAGAAAAATAACATGGAGATTGCTTTAAAGGCAACAAAATTAAATGGCATTACAAGGCAAATATTTTGTAGAATATTTAGGAAATATATTTATTCCATGTAATTTATAAAAGATATTATAATTAGTTAATTAAGATAGAGTTATATAAAATGTCTGCTTGAGTTCATAAATGCAATATTTAACATACAAACACAGATTATATATAAGAAGCAATGAAACAGGCAAAAACTCTCCATACAGTAGTGCCACTCAGTGCCAGCCAGAGTAATCAATGGATGTGTATGGAGAGTTTTGCCTGTTTTAATAACAGTTATATCCAAGCATAAGAAATGGTGATCATGTGATAAGAAGCATTACTTATGATGAGTAATTGGAGAACATGGCTAAATGATGTGTGCTATTTTTGCCCAAATATCAGTTATTGTTTTACATATAAGTATAAATTTAATTGATGGCATATAAATTTATTCTTCCATCCTATAAATAGTGATCAGTAATTGGAATACTTGACTAGATGATGTCTGCTGTTCTTTTCCAAATATTAGTTCTTATCCTACATGTGGATAGGGATGATTCTAAACATATGACCTAAGACATGTGAGAAAAAATGTATGATCCCCAAAATAAACTATTCATATTAATCCAGGACTCATCAGTTGGCCTAGATTACAATCTCTTACACATATATTTAACACTGTTCAGTATATATATCTTTAGTCAATTACTACCTTGCGTGATAATGGTGTAATGAAAATTAAATTACAGAAATACATTAAGTGGATAATCTCTAGTTTAATGAATGACTAATAAAAATTATTTATATACTTCCATCAAATGGTTTGTGTCAAAGTTTTGAGGGTGGTAAGTTTGACACACCAATTAAATTATAGTAATTGACTATCTATATATACTGAACAGTGATAAAGATATGTGTAAAGGATTGTGATCTGGGCCAACTGAAGGGTGCTTTCTCAGCATGGAGTGTGCATTTTGAGCATCCCCTTCACATGTCTTTGAGCATATGTTCATTACACCCTTCCACAAGATTTCATTAAAAGTGGATAGAAACCAGTTCCGACCTTGTATGAGAGTGGAGTAGTGAAAATTACATTACAGCTATATTATTCGTTAAGTGGGTTAAGTGGATAAGCTCTAGTTTAACAAATGATTAATAAAAATTATTAATATACTTTTATCAAGTGGTTTGCACCAAAGTTGTGATGGCAGTAAGTTTAAACTTATAAATTAAACTGTAGTAATTGGACATCTATACACATACTGAACATTTATAAAGATGTATGTAAGGTATTGCAATATGGCCAACTAATAAGTGCTGATTCAGCATGGAATGTGCACCTTAGGATTCATACATCTTACACATGACTTGGGTTATATGTTTATGATTACATCCCTTCACATGATGTAAAAGTGGATAGAAACCAGTTCCTACCTAACATGAGAGTGGGATAGTAAAGCTTATACTACAGACATATATTATTCATTAAGTGGATAATCTATATTCTAATAAATGACTAGTAAAAATTATTAACACATGATGTAATGTTTTATTTGCAAAATATCTTCTACAGCTTTCATTCCAAACCAAACCATTGAAAGAGCTACAATCCAACTGAGCTTATCCCCAATTCAAAACATGATTGGTGATACAAGTTTTATTTGTAACATGAATACCTTACTCGGATCTGGTTTAGCCAACAAAAGCTTTCTATAATACAAATGCAAAGCAATTCATAACTTTTCTTTAATATTTCTTGGTAGAATAACATTAAAAGAGGCGAAACTCTCCATACATTAGTGCCACTCAGTGCAAGCCAGAGTAATCAATGGATGCAAGAAGTTTTGTGCATAAAATCCCAGTCTAGTGCATACTCACCCAATATCCCCAGACTAGTTTCTAACTTGGGGCTTTCATCAGTGAGAAGCCATTGATTACTCTGGCTTGCCCTGAGTGGCACTACTGTATGGGGAGGTTTTCCAAGTTTAACAGCTTGATAAAGAATTAGAAATGGTGATCATGTGATGTTTAGGGGGAGAATAAGATTATTATCCAGTTTTACTAGTCTAACAAAATAATTCACAAACCAAGATAAATCAATTTTACTCTGAAGGAAACATGTGGCTTTATGCAATATAGATCAAATATTCATGATATAATACGATTCTGAATTAAAGATGTTGGTGTATTCTAATGTATTGCTGCTGCTTCTAACAAGTTAAAAGGTAGGGTATTATTGCATTGAAAGATTTATAGCAAATAATTTAACTTAAATAAAGATATTATTGTTACCTAATTGACTTGGAATTCCAAGAAATATAATATAAAGCCATTAAAATATGTTGATTAAAGTTGTTCCACAGAATTCTATAAGATACAAGACCATAAGCTCAATAACTGTTTTCAGTTTACTATATGTGAGTAATAGTGTACAGTATTGTAAAATCACATCATTGAACTGGGCATGTGAAAGGAACAAACAACACAAAGCCTTTTTTAAAAAATTTATCACAAACTTGAACATAGTTTTCATGATAAAAGTTGACACCATCTATGTTATAAAATTATCTCATAGAAATGATAAAAAGTGAAAAAAATGATTGTTTTCCTTGAAAAGATATTGAAAGGTAAACCTGAGCTAATATTTAAGTGTTCTATTATACACAAAATATATACACATGGTTTAATCTCACACAAAAATATAGAGTTCATTCACAACAAGAAAGTAAGCTTTTTTTTAAGCTGCACATTGATTCTCGAACTTCTATACAGCCATATCCAGAAATCAAAAGACTTAGACATAGCCCATTTTGTCCAAAAAACAAAGGGAATGGACCTCAGAGGTACAAATGCTAATTATCCCATGACTCAATATTTGGAGAGCATGAGAAAGTCACTGGTCACATTTTCCAGCTGATATCAGCCTGCACTGAGCATAACAACGTGAAGCACAAAGTAAAGGAGGCTTGTTTCATTACAAAAGACCCTAAAGCAATCAATAGAAGAGATGCCTGCTTTACAATCTCTAAAAAGTAGGCTGTCTAAATATTTTTACATAAATTTGCATACATTACTGTGACATCTACTAACTATTAGTGAAAAAAGCTATGAATATGGGAACATATAATTCCCGAAAGCACTCAACTTATTTATTTATTGTTATACAGCTTCATTAACTGTGTACAAAACATAAGCTTAGGATTAGTATAATTTTATATATTATCCAATGATAGTCATTTTCTGTTCGTTGAACCCAATGTCCAGTTCATTTTTTTTCCAAGAATAAACAGGAATAAATCATCACAACATGGAATAGAATATGACTTTTTGATAGCTCAAATATAATTGTAATAAAGCAGAAGTACTGAAAAACCCTAGTGAGCTATATGTAAACTAACTTTCTATAAACACAAGTATAGAATGAGCCCACCTAACTATTCATTCTCTCTGATTAGTTATATTGATTTCAAAATAGCTTGTAGTTGTCTGAAATTATATTAGTATATATAAGTTATGCTCTGTGTGTAAATACATCTATAAATGATATGTTTTTATGCAATCTAAGCTAAGGTATAAGGTAGATCATTCTGTACTTGCATTTATAGATGGTTAGTTTACATATAGCTCAACGGGGCTTTTCAATATTTCTGCTTTATGGAGGTAAGACATGGTAATGAAATATTTCAAAAAAAGTTTTCTGTTAAAGAAGTTAAAATATATCATCACAAAATATCAAGCAGAATAATGGACTAGCTTCTTTTTATATATGGACATATTTGTGTTTGATGGATTGGTTAGCAGTATCATCATAGCACCATTTCTAGTCTATTTTGTTGTTTGATTTTTTTTCTGGCAAAATTCATTGCAGATGATCATCAATTGACAATAATCAATCAAAATTTAAAGGTCATTTTTTTCTATGAATAAATGTTTGCTGTATTGCCCCATAAAGTCATGAAAAAAGGATATAATTTCAAAAAATGTAATATAATGAGCATATTAAACAAACTCTTCTGATAAATGCTACAAGAGAAACCAATCTCTATTTAGAAATTACCTCTATCCCCAAACTGGTTTCAAACTGCTGGCTTTCATCAGTGAGGTACTAGGATATTCAGACACTAGATCTAAAATAATTCAAAACAAAGCAAAACTCCCCATATAGTAGTGCCATCTTGTGCTAACAAGAGCAATCAATGGATGCCAGAAGGCTTGTGCATAAAATCCCTATCTAGTGCCTACTCATCCAATATCCCCAGACTAGTTTCTGGCTTGTGGCCTTCATCAGTGAGGAGCCTTGGATCTGAGAGCACTGCACCTAGATCTTAGGATCTAATGCTACCATCCAGCACCCACCTTTTAACTCTGTTTAACTACAAAACTATGAGAATGAAATTGAAAACACAATTAATATTTTCAATCCAAGCTCAATAGCTTATATAGTCATATGGGTCTGAACTCAATTCAGCACCCATACATTTTGGTGTCTTTGGCTCTTTAACAACCATAGCCACCACTATCCTATTAGGCAGGATTGGTGTTAAACCACTAAACATCACATGATCACTATCTCATACTAGCACATAATTATTATTAAACAATTCAAAACAAAGCAAAACTCTCCATATAGTAGTGCCATCTTGTGCTAACAAGAGCAATCAATGGAAGATGGCACTACTATATGGAGAGTTTTGCTTTGTTTTGAATTGTTTAATAATAATTATGTGCTAGTATGAGATAGTGATCATGTGATGTTTAGTAGATCTAAAATATCAACTCATTCCCAGCATTTATCTAATATTTAACTATTAAGTAGAAAATCTGAAGTGTTCAGACACCTAATACTTAATACTTAAATGGTTAAATATTAGATAAATGCTGGGCTTGAGTTGGCATTTTGTATCTAGGGTCTGAATAACCTAGCACCTCACTGATGAGAGCCAACAGCTAAAATACAGTTTGGGGGTATGGATAATTCTAGATAGAGATTTTAAATGCTTTCTTTCACAGCATTTATGGATAGAGCTTGTTTAGAGCTATTAGCATGCTCAATATATTACATTTGTAATACAAGCCTATTAAGTTAAATCACAATATATATGACTAATATTTTACTATTATAATTTCAAAAAAATGATTAACTTCTTAATAACTACATGGTTGCATTGGGCTATATTTAACAAGAAATGAAGTAGATGAGTATATTAATGTACAGTCTTCAGAATATATAGTTTTGTTGGAAAATATAAAAGATGCAATGTTGGGATATATTGCTATTAATTTTACATCCATGTATTGAAAAAAAGTTTCTCACTGCTATTATCAATATAAGATGAGGCTGGGGCCTAACCTTTAAATTTTACTTCAATTATTTTTATTATTGCATAATAATTAAAGTTTAGAGGAGATAGGATTAGAAACAAAGTGACAACTTAGAAACCATAGTGTGAAAAAAAAAAGTTGTGGATATGTTAGGAAGGAGTCCTTTATCAATGTTAGCAATAAATGTGTTTAACATTTGTGCAGGTGCACGTGGTAATGATTAAATCTTTCTATTTAATGCAGTAAACAAAATGTGGTTTAAGATTTTTTCCCCCAACATAATCTTATAAAAGACATGTTGCATCAGTATGTGAAAGTTCTATTTGAAATGATAAAAAATCATTAGTATGAAAAAATGCACAGTATGGATTTCTATCAACAATTAA
The DNA here is from genome assembly GCA_028023455.1 of Epiperipatus broadwayi. Classification (NCBI taxonomy): domain Eukaryota; kingdom Metazoa; phylum Onychophora; class Udeonychophora; order Euonychophora; family Peripatidae; genus Epiperipatus; species Epiperipatus broadwayi. The sequence continues at coordinate 28,289 of JAQFVV010006892.1, forward strand.
TAATGTTTTAATTCAAAAACCTTAATAATGATGTGATTTTTCAGATGAAGCATTTATCAGGGTGTATTGTTTGAAATAGTAGGTAGGTATGCAAGCTTCCCAATCTTCAATTGTGTTACAAACTAAAGAAAATGCAGTGTTGGAATAAACTGGTACTGATATCCATGAGGAATATGCTTCTTAGAGATGTAGTGTGTTGGTGGATAAGATTGGTGGAAATACTTCAATATCTAGCAGGCAATACTGTGATAAAATAGTACATTAATTGATCTTTGTAAAAGGAAACATATTACTAGCATGCGTCAACAAACTAATGAATTTAGTGTGATGATATATTTTATTGATTAAAATGCAATAGTTTACTTGTCTTAAGTCAATTAAGTAGAAAGCAAATTCATTTTTTTAACAAAGCTGATAGCATATTATATATATATATATATTGCTTATAATAACTTCTTTCATATACATTTCAAGAGTTTTGACTGTACAGCGGTCTTCATCAGAGCTTTACAAACCTCCTCTGCAAGCAGAGGAGTTTGCAAAGCTCTGATGAAGATTACTGGACAGTCAAAACTGTAAGGAAAATAAAGAAGTTTTTTTAAGAAAATTTGTTTGCATTGAAGTGTATATTAAAGAAGTTATTATATATGCAAAGAAAGTAAATAAGAAGAATAAGAGCATATTTTATAATGGGAATATAAATGATATTTTGGCAGGAAATAAGGATGTTGTTCAGAGATATTTCATCATGAAAGATGAGAATACAATTTGAAAAAGAAATAAATTATATTTTCGATAGATGTAAATAAATGTTCTTGAATTGAGGACTGAACTTCTGTTGTTAAATGAATTCATTGATTAGTGCATAAGGTCTTTTTTCACTTATAAATATATTCCGGCAACAAACTAGTATGTTAATTTTATTGAGTCAGTTGTATTTCCCATAATTACTAGGATTTTATTAAATATTTTATTAACACAATTAAACAATTATAAGAAAAAATTTTAAAATGTCAACAGTATAAACTGTAACCATATATTTTAGTATAAAATATAATAATTGATGTAACTGGTATAAAAATTTCTCTGTCTTCTTTTGGTGATTTGATTGGCTTGATTTGCACTTTGAACAGATTACTTTCTTATATTCAAAATAATTTATTAGAGAGAATGGGTAATATTTTGCCTTACTTGTTGTCTATATTATTTTAATAAATTTAAATTGCTTCTTTCCATATACTAATTCATATCAAAATGTTTAACTTTTTAAAAATTTTGACAACACATTAAATTTGGTAAAATATTATTAAAAATAATAATAATTTTTATTTGTTTAAAATGGTCTTAAAAATTATTTCCATTGAATTAAAAAAACCATTTGTTCAACTAAATTTAATTATTAAAAATAAATACAGTAATTACGTATGCGTTTCAATGTAAAAAAGAAAGGAGCGCGAATTAAAAAAAAAGATCGTCTGATAGTGTTGCTTTTGGAGGGAGAAAGAAAAAAGAAAATGGTAAAAGGCAAATGGTGTAAATATGATAAGCTTATTTTAAAATAGTTAACAAGTAAACGGATTACCACAAAGTTTTCTATAAACGTAAAAATAACATAGTGGTATTTAATAATAAGATGAATTGCTAAATTTAAAAGTCTGTTCAAGTCGGCTAGCCAGGTGGATCAAATCGCTAATAATAATTTTCCAATATTACATTTGAAATATGTCGGAGCTTTCCAGTTTAAAAGCAGAATTAATTGCAAGATTTTGGTATGTTTTAAAATATTTATTATTCTACAATTTGGAAAAATTAAATAAGTATTTTAATTACAGAAGTTTTATAAATATGAAAATTTGCTTTTTAAAAAAGAAGAAGTTTAAATTAAAGTAAAATGTTAAAGTTATTAACATAGTTTAATATTTCCGTTTATAATTTTAATAAAAAATATAGTATTGATTGATATTTAACTTTGCAATGCCAGTAATATATTTGCTAGTTAATTTGTTTACCATTTGGATAATAAAAACAGTCTTCAAATAATTAATCAAAGCTATTTTCTAATTTTATCGTCAGTTTGGAATGATTAAATTAATTGCTATAATTAGTATTCCTAGATTTAAGCGTGGATAAATAAATATTAGCATGGATGTGATAAACTTGGAACAGTTTTAATAGAGAAATGTAGAAATTAATAACTTATGAAAAAACATTTTCATTTAAACTCTGCGTGTCATGTTTTGGAATTGTTTCATGTTTATGGAGCCACGTAAAATCGTTAATCTAATAGTGCTTATAATAACTAATACAAATGGATAAAATTACATGTATGGAATTCAACTATAATTGTAGCTATTACTTCGTATATTTATTGTTCGACACATCGTACATGGATTTCACGGATCATATTTGTAGTTATAAAATGCTATACAATTTAATTTGTGATACACACACCTGCTAGAATTCATGTATTGAACTATAAAATGCTATACATTTAATTTATATCACACACACACCTGTTAGATTTTATGTATTTGATGAATAATGCATTACTTTAATTTTATCGTTATATGAACTTGCATGTGAAGTTCATAAGTTATATTTTATTAAGTTTAAATTAATAGGGGTTGAATAAAATACTTATTCAAGAGAATAGCGCTTGCGAAAAAGCTTGAAAAGTACTAAATGAATTTATGAGATGTATCAATTTTTCATGAGGTATTTTGTGAGTCTTTCCAGATTTCTATTCCTATACTAATATTACTTATATTATATTACATATGTTTTATTTTAAGCAAGATAAGTTAGTACATTAGTTGTCCTGATTAGTGTAACATTTTATTATGCAAGAACCCACATTTGCTAAAATGTTAGTGTTTTCTGAATGGTCAGAATAACTGAGGAGGATGATTTTGCACTTTAATGTGAAGTAAATAGTAATGTTGTTTTATAATGTTAAAAGGCATTAATCTGTGCCGGTGGTTAATCCGCAGATTACTTAATTGCCATTTTTTTGTATTTTACACTCATTCCTGCGCTGGTGGTTAATCCGCGGAATTGTGTAATTATACTTATTACTTTATGATGGTGTATAAATCCACAAAGCGTTTAGTGTTATTTAATTCCTATGTGTAGATGAATGCATCCACAGGAATATGGTTTTACTTCATAGATATAAGTTGGGCAAAGTATTTTAGTTATTCTGCTAAATCATCTTCTTCCATTTGTAAGTATAATTTATAAGTTAGATCATTAAATTGTAGCAGGACATTCTATTCAAGTTACCTCATAATAATTAACTGTTGGTTGATTATTATTTACCTGAATGTAAGTTTAAATTTTCACTTTATTTAATGATTGCATTATAGCTAAATCCTACAGATATAATATTATTTATTATATTATTATAAGTTTACGGTATAGATTTATTGAATCTGGAAATGACATTAGATGTTTCATGAGTTGATGTTGAATTTAGTATAATTTCCTCAATACATTCATTATATCAAATTGAAATATAAGGTATGATTAGGTTTTTAAAAACCGTACCTATGATATGTTATTGAAGAAAGTCGATGGAATTATAATTTATTTATTTTATTTGTTTATTTATGTCTTTAATTATAACATTAGAATTAATTACTTATTATTCATAAATTTGTAAATAAACGTTGATTTATAATTAAACTTACTGTGCCGTTGCTATTTGTCATTCGTAAAATCAGAAATCATAAACCTTGGATAGAGCATACATTGAAGTACATACTATCGTCAACATGATATAAGAGTTTAGTGATATTTTGAGAAAACATTTGGATGCTTTTCGTCTTTGGTAGTTTATGATGTGTAAGGTACAATAAAATCCCATTTACCTTTTCCATCATTTTAGCTTTGCGTAGTTGATTCTAGTATACAATATAAATTGATTATTAACCTGTAAACAGATTTACCAGATAATGACATGATTGAATATATTTACTTAACGTTTTTAAATTGTCATTTGTCAGTATAATAAGAGTCTCAGTGATATAGTAAACTATAAAAAAAGAACCCAAGTATTTATGTTTATTTATTGCAAAGCTTTACCTGGACTAGCATTTGTATTAAAAATCATATAGATGGTTTAAAATTTCATAATCTTATGTAGTTCCACAAATTATGCCATCTTGTACATGGTCGGCCATCGGGTCTCATACAATGAAAATCGCAAATTAAGGTTTGAAAGATAATAACATTACATACTTATAATTTGTTTAATGTATTTTATCATACTACTATGATAGGTCTTCGTGGTACACCCTGGCTGCGATCAAATTAAATCATAAAAAGTTTATGTTATATCATTAGTTTGGTCTGTGGTAAGTTGCTCCAGATGTTGGTTGTGGTCTTTGGTGCATAATATAGATGGCATGATATGCTTTTGGTTACAGCTCTTAATAGCTGACAATGTGCAGCGGGAATTGATCGGTGATCGAGGTTACAATTCTTAGCACTTATGTTTTGGTGATATTATGTAGTTGGGACAACAATCGAACGGTTACAATATATATATATTGTGCTCTTTTCTATAGGCCAGTAATAGTTCATCTCAGTCAATTACTAAAAATTTTAAATTTTAGAATATATTATTTTAATATGTTAATTATAGTTTGTCAATTATAATATGAAGTACAATTTGAAGCTAAAGAAAATACGTAGTATATAAAATTATAACGAATCATTTAAAAATAGTTATGTAAAGCTTTAAAATATTGTTGCATATGGTTGTAAAAGCTGGCCATATTAAATAACACAGCTATAAATATTAAAAGTATATTTAATAAATTTGATTTTAATAGTTTAAAACTGATAATTTAATAAATGCTATATTAAAATTTATAATCATATTTAATAGTCAAAATTAATATAGTATATTTTTAAAATAAACTTTATGATGGTGAAAATTATATCTAGTTCTATATTTTTAAAATTATTCTTCCAAATTTTTTATAATTATTTTATATAATATAATAAATGTATCAATTTTATAAATCTAGGCAGAGAAATAGATTGAAAATCATCTGTCAAAGTTATATTGATCATGTGACTTGTATACTACATACTTTCACACACATGCTTGTTTGTATTTAAAGTAACAAAGTTTAAAATATTTTAAAAGATTGCATTATAGAATTGGATGGAATTATCACCTAGTATAAAGCAAATATTAAATATTAAGTTAACTATTGTATAACATGTTTAAATGATGTAATAGAGATGAATACAGTTAATAAAAATATGTATATATATTTTGTTTAGATAAAACAAGATAAATGGAATATTAAGAATGGAATAAGTTATTAAAATTATTTTAAAAGTTATTTTAAATGTTTAAATAATTTTAATAAAATAATAATTGATTTAAGGGTAATATTTTAAATAATATTTTAAGTTCATTACATCATAATTTTTTATATTCAAATATAATTCTGTAAAACTAAAAATATATGTAAATTTGTTCTCAAGCTAAAGTAAGAATCAACCAATCAATTGAGGTATTCTTACAGACTATAAATATGAATTGCACGGGAGGTATAAGAGAAGATTAATAATGTATTGAAACCAGAGAAAGGTAAATTATAACTATTAAAGAGATAGTATTTTTAAATTTTTATTTTAGTCAATTTTTTAGTACTTTCTTATAACTTTATCTGCAAAAAACTAATTGATAATTTTAAAGTATTTTGCAAAAGAGAGTTTTAAAAAAATAATATATTTAAAAACTTCGTGGAAATGATTTTCTAGTTTTTTAAAAAATACTTGCCAGGAGTATTTTATCTGAAGTTTAACCTAAACTACGCAATAGAGATAGATATACTACGAAATAAAATATGTTTAAATTATAATACAGCTTTATTTATGCTCAACCGGAGGATTATTCTAACTCATATAAAAATAATTCGGGCATTATGCTGGAAGCTTAAACAGAAAACTATTTGCCATCTAAAAAAATTTGTGACGCATTATTTATAAGCTTATCCAGGAGTTTTTTTTAAAAAAATAATAAGATATTTATATCATATGAGTTATCATAAAATATAATGAAAGAAATAGAATGTTAAGTCCTTTTTGAAGGACACATTTTTTTTAAATATATATTTTACAAGAATTAAAAAGAACTTATTAAGAAATAAAACCTATATAAAAAAAATGAACATATAGTAGATAAATAAAGGATAGATCCATGAAAATACAAATATTGTGTAAAAGTTTACCGGATAACTTAAGTTAAATTGAACAGAGTGATGCATCAGAGAATATTGAATAAACTTCGTGGGAATAATTCTTTAATATTACAGTTTAATAATTTTCATTCTGAACAGTAAAGACCCAGGATTATTTTCTATAAATTTTATTAAATGGATTAATAATTATTTTTATTTTTAAACTTTAACACGCTTGGAGGAGAACATTTTAAAACTCTAGAGAAAATAATAAACATTTTTGGATTTTATCATGAACTATGGTCAAGTGAAGACGTAATTATAGTTTTAAATTTTTATTTTACTAACTTAGTTAAACATAAATTTTTCTATTTATAAGATTAGGAAACATAAAACTTTAATTTGTTAATAACATAAAATTTATAATATAATCTAATAATTTAGATAAGAATATTTTTAAATAAAACGTATGGATGTGTCTTTTCGTTTATGTATGCAATGTTTTTCTATATCCAGTGGATGGAAGAAGCCTACTAAAAATGATGACTAGATAAAAAGGGTTATTTGGTAATAATAATAACTATTAATAATTTATAATGTATATTTTTGTTTTCTTTAGATCATCTATGAATCTAAGAATGAAGTGTAAAAGTTTTAATTATATGTAACGCATTTTCATACAACATTTAAAAAAAAAACATTATGAGATAGGATTGATTTGAAAATATGCATACGACGATTATTTTTTTTTATATATTAGTGATATAATCCAACATAATAACAAATAATTATGTGATTCTTTTAGAACTTTCATGTTATTGGATATTCAAATATTGTCTAAGTAGATTGTATATGATTAAACATATAGAATAATGAAGTAAAGCAAACTTTTCTTATGGAACAGTGAAATTGTTTTAAACTATCAATGAATTTTATTTATTGTTTTGTAAATGCAGATAGTTATTTATCGATGTAAGGTGTAGAAAAATCTTGAGAAATAATGTGGAGATAGTGGCTTGGAAGTACTATAGTTAGCAGGAAACCAAGATGATGTATTTTTTTAAAAAATAGGATATGATAAGGAATAGAAATAATATTTAGTCTTTATGTGGTTATCAGCATAGTTAACAAAGCCCTATGACTGATACACATTTTATTTGTACAGTGTTTTATATGTCTTTAAATATTTGATGTTTTAAATAAAGCTGAAGAAGTAGCTTTAACATCGTTCATGTATTAGAGGTTATTAGACAGGTAAAGGTCATACCTCTTTGCACTGTGCCATGATTTTTTGAGATATATTAAGAGTGATACTCTAGCTTTCTTCCTTAAATCCTATACATCTTTTTCGCTATCTTTATTTCATGTAACTTCATCGTTCAGTAAGATATTTTGAAAAGAAATGATAAATAATTTAGAACTTAGGTTATGCTAACGTTTTTGTATAAGATTGGTTTATTTGCTTAGAAGGAATAGAATTTATAACTTGAAATTGAAGGTCCAAAGTATCCTAAGGAAAGGAAAGAATCATAGAATATATTTTGAATTTATTTTCGGAAATGAAATATAAATTTTTAAAATAGAGTATCTAAACAAGATATTTTCTTTAGAATGTTGATTATTTTTGAATGCTTTATTTTTTTTGAAGAAAAATAAGTATTGCATATTTTTAAAATACAATAGTACAAAGTAAATTATATAAACAATATGCCTAGTATATTTTTGTTCATTGAATAACAGGAATATATTGATTATTACACTTATATCATACTAAAGTAAGGCTAAATAAGAATGTATTATGACTAGTAAACATCGTGTGATAAAACACTAAAATCTAGTACTGAATTTTGGATGAATATTTTATGTAACATCTTTGACTTTGCAAGATGAAAATTTTTTTTAATATTTTGAGAAATCCATACTCATTATAATTTTGTTTTTTTTTTTAGAATGTTTTTCTATGAATGTTTTAAAATAAGATAGTTTAATAATATTAAGGATGAAATATTTTGCTAATAAAATAAGTAAATATATTTGTAATAAGTTAACCATAACAAGAAACTAAATGGTAACATTTTTTTTATTTTGTCTTAAGTATAAATAAAGATATAACTAAACTATAAACTATTTTTTATATAACTTAGTAGATAAAAATGTAAGCTTAAAATAAGGATATCCATTGTAAATAGTGTACATAAATTGTTTATTTTATTTGTTGTTGTTAATAAACTTTGTTAAAATTTGTTTTTCAAAATTTTTGTGTCCTGATTGTTTGTTTCTCCACTTCACTGCATGAAATCACGATATATTCATAACAATTGAAACAAAAATATAATTTTGCACAAAAAGATAAATAGAGAGTTATATTTAAGAATTTAAATATTTTATTGGTATTCTTTTAATTAAATAATTATAATTTTACATTGTTTTATTGGTCATAAATCAGTTATCACAATAGTATACTGAATTATATGCTATCAGTTGCCACACATCCTTTGTTTATCAGATTATCATATGCTACCACGTATTTATTATATTATTACATGAAGGTAAAATATTATATAAAATTATTTTATTATTGTAATAAAAATATAACGAAAAGAAAAGATATCCAGTAGTAGTTAAACAATGAATAATATTATTATTATTATTTATTATTATTAGTTTCAGTGTAGTAGATTATGACATAAAATCTCTTCTCATATTTTACTACTGTATTTTTAAATTAACTTAGAATAAACTTTATGAACCTGAGATTATTTTATTGAGCTAGATTATTATTAAATAGAAGATTAAAATTTAATTATTAGTTTAATCTTAGTGAGTAGAAGTTATTAAAGTCGTAAGAATACTATGAGTTTGTTATTTAAAATAGTAATAAGGGGTATAGTGTTCTTATGCCATTGAGGTAGTATCCTGTGGGATATTGGCTCAATGTAATCTATCTTGTCACCTGTATTTTCACTTCAAGTCTCATAAAAATATTAAAATATTTATTTAATTTATTTTATAACTGAATCTTATTCGTATTTTAAATTTGAGCTAGTGAAACATTTTAATTTTAATGCTGAATATTTTATTTATTAATTACTAACTGAGCTAGAACCCATTTTATTTTATACCATATACTATTCTGAAGTGAGGATGCACAAGACAAGGTCAGAATATATGTATATATTATAACCCCTCATCACCCGATCATTATCACTAACAAATACCTGGGGGGCGCCAATTCTATGGATCTACAATAAACTATCGAACTAACTTTATCCTAAATTTACTTATGAGGCTCTTAATTAAAGTTTCACCTTAAACTAGCTCAGTTGAGGGATACAGAGGTTTATGAGGTGTACAATGTACATTAGATGTGGGAGGAAATATTATAATTAACAGGAATAAAACATCTATCAAATTCTAAAATAAATAAGATTTATATTGGTAAAATTCTACCCATCTAAATTAACTAATTATAGTATATGTTTTACCTCCTCCCATCACCCACATGCATTGAACAATCTCTACCATATTAGAAATTTAAACTAATAAATAAAATGTGATATTTGGAAACTATAATATATAACAAGTTGGATCTGAACTTAAACTAAACCTATCATTACTAAATAATTAATTACACTAATCTAATCTAATTAACCGAATTTAACATTTAATCTGAATTAAATAAAAATTGAAGATCTCAGGGAATTAACTTATGGCATGGCTTAATCTAAAATCTCTATCTCTCAATAACTATTATTTAATATTATGAAAATAATAATAATATAAACTAAGCAATACCTTAACTAAATAATGGCAGTTAGATAATGAAAGAAATCGGGCATTTTGATTTCAATTCATCATCTAAACAATTACTAAATAATAAAACCCTTTTTAGCAACTCAGTAAATAATTGGCATCTCATACAGTCTTTGGATCAAGGAAATCAATATCATCATATCTAGATGTTTATCATAATTAAATGAAAATACAATTATATCACATTAAATAAAATAAATGTGTGAGCATGTGTGGAAATATGAAACATGAATGTATGTGAAAGAAGACTTCTAAATACAATTTTGAATAATAAAATATTTATTAACAAAATAAGAAAAATAGTTCAGCAAACATTTAATCTCTTCCTCATTGGTATAAGTACAAATTTTGGATGCATCTAGCATCACTAGTTACAATTTTTATAAGAATGAATAACACAATATGATATCTTAAATTTCAAATCTAACACATTTCATCTTTCAAAACATCCTCATAGATTTGTGAAACACCTTATATTTTAACATTAAATAATGAACCAAAATAAATCCATATATTTTACTATAAAAAATAATTTTTAGTTATCAGTTACTTCTGATAAACATATAGAACTGAAGAAATATAACCTTACACTTCTAATAATCAACTACCAAATTTATTTTGTATTCAACATTTTGTTTTATAACACTCAGTTATCAATTAACCTAATACATCCATGACAAACAACATGGGTTAAATATTTTAATTACACTATAAAATAAAATTAAAATTTTGCATTTTACTTCACATGCATATTAACTATAACTAAAGTAAAGGGGTTTGAAACCTAAGAATAATATCAAACTAGGTTTTGTAAAATGAAATAAATAGTTCCATTAGTTAAATATATTCTTATTAAACTATAGCTTGCAAAATGAAATAAATAATTCCATTAATTAATTATATTTGTCTTTGCAACATTGAAATAAAGTATTCTATTAAATAACTATGTTTTATTTTTCCAAAATAGAAATAAATAATTCTATTCATTAACTATGTTTTATCTTTTCTTGCTTACTTACTCAAAAGATGATTGAATGATAAACACTGGTGATATGAAACCTAAATAATCACTACAAAAATGTTTTAAAATGATAATTAAAGTTATACATTACTGATGGATTTTTCTATATCTTTCAAATTAACACTTTATGCATGAATCTGTATTATGCTGTGTGTCAAAGAATAAATAATTAATATTAATCAATCTAATCGGTTTGCTTATGAAGTTATAATATGATCATAATACGGACGAAGGCAATGGACAATCAAGCTTCAATGACTAACTTTACTATCGCTGTTTTGTAAGAAAATCTATTCTGCTTTTATTCTTCTTTTTATCCATAAATTATCTGGCACTTCGCTATAGTATAAGCTGAAAAAACATACAATAAACACATGGGGATAAAAGATTTTTACAATTTAAATCAGATAAATAACCATACAACAACTCCCAAGTCTACTTCTGAGATTAAATAAACTGGTGGGAATAAATCCACCAAATGATCAGGGAGATAATATACTTAACTTCATATATTTTAATTCATAATATCAAACATCAAAACTGGAGGATTCAATCTACTCCTATGAAAAATACTTCAATACACAGAAAAGAAGGGATTACTCGATCCCATATGATACACTAGGCAATCTACCCATGTTAAATATTCAAATACAAAAGGGGAGAGATTACTCAATCCCATAAATACTATAAAACATTACTAACTTTACTACCTATAGTCACAAAAATACTTTTCCATTCAAGCATAATAAAGAACAATAATTCACACTTAATTAAATCTCTAATCCTTCCAAAACAATTGACCATCCTCTTCCTCCAAAACCGATAGATTTTATATCATTTGTACTTGCAATTGACATATTATTATAGCTAAATTTAACAATGGACACACATATACAAGCACAATAATACACAGACCATTCAAATCCCAGTAAGCAAAGAACTACTGTCAAAATATCAATTACTAATTGTAAAAGCAATAAGGAATAAATATTTCATATCTGATAATATAATATTTAGGACTTGGTAACATACTAATAATGGTTGGGAAATAAGGCATTAATTTCAGTTGGCAAAGCAAGACAAAATAATCTTTTTATAGTGCATTTACATTAGCACACATCTAAAGCAAAAATTTGGCTTAGACAAATAATAAAACTATATTCCAGGTTAAATAATTATTGAAAATAATTATTTTTTTTAATCTATTGAAAAATTCATAGATATAATATAAGAACCTATATAATGTGCTTCTTTTAAAGAAGAATTATTACCCCTATTAATCTTACATGGACGTCTCCCTCTCTTACCACACACGTATGTTATAATCTAACACACGATAAAACTAATATTAAACTAATAAGAAAAATTACCTAGCATAATATTTTCTTATTATGCCTTTAATCTAACACATGACAAACTTATATTAAACCAATAAAAAAATACCATTGTACAATATTTCCCTTAATATTGTACATTTATGAGACGTTCTAGAGAAAACAATAATACATAAAATAATAAAAATAATAAAACGCTTCTTAAACTATCATTATCTCTCTAAATACTATTAAATAATAATAAAGTTCTCGTTTCTTTCTTCTTTCTTGGTTATAAAAATGAAAAGTTTATTGATAGTTTATAAATGACATCCCTTGATCATCTCTTAAATAATAATAATTATTATCATGCAAATATAAATATTGGTGAATACATAAAACACGTTCCTGCAGGAAAACAAAACAATATTATTTTTAATTCATAATAGGAGATTCAATGTTCTTAGCTGTTAAGCTAATGAATTGCTGTTGACATTATGTATGAGGAATTTTATTAATTAAGCAATGTACATTTTTATGATGCAAATAAAGTAGAAGTTCAGATTTCATTCCTAATATATATTCAAATTTTTTATTTAACAGTTTTAGAGCCATTCAGAATGTATGTAATTATTTAACTAATAATATTTATTTAGATGAGTTTGTTGGCAATATTATAGACAGAGAAGTTTCGCAATGAGTGAGGAGTGCAATTAATAAAGCAAAGGCATATAATTTTATCCATTTTATAAATTCATTTCTCCTATTAGTTTGGAAATACATGTAAATATTAACAGTACATTCAATTGCACATTTAGTCTTGTATTTTTAAATAGGTAAAAATGAAAATAATTACGCAAATGTTTTAATAATAATGATGATAAAATTAAATGATTCGTAAGCATCCTTTTAAATCTTCTTTTATAACTAGCATTGAATTTATCAGAAAGAGTTCTTAAAATGTTTAACAATAGTTCACATATTCTTCTGACATAGTATAAGTATACACATGCTGCAGTTGTTCCATTAATATTATAATTTAAACTTAAGAAAAATAATTTTGAAAAATAAACAGACATTCTTCTTTCTTCTTTCCAATTAGGTTTAAAATTTAAATAAAGCAAATTTACAATACTATTATACATTCCCATTTTTTCTTTTAATAGTGGCAATTTAAACTTAAATAATATAGTATAGACACTTACATGCATTTCAGACAATGGTTGGAGAATCTAAATAGTCAGCCCAAGAATAGAATCAACATATCTCTTGGTGTAGTTTAAGTACTCATATCTGTGAAACAAAAATATATTTTATACTTTTAGCTTGAACTTTGGAAAAAAAATTATACTATCAAACTTTGTTAATAATTGAATTTAAAGATAAAACAGTATTGGAAGATTTTTAGCAGTCCCCTTTTTGTAATTAGCAATTTGTAGTTCTCCTCTTGTAGTAGGTAGGAGTAGGTTTCCATCTAGAATTACAAGTATTCCCTTTTTATAGATTTTTCAAAATATTACCTCATACTTTTTTCTTCCAATAGTCAATATATTTGAAAGTTCAAAGATCACCAGATAGAGACTAATTGTTCCTCCCATTACAATAAAACTTAATTTATGCAAGAAACTTTGTCTTGAAAAAAAAGAAAAGTTGGGGGGGGAATTATTCTGTCTTTTAAATAAATAAAAAAATATTAAATATTAAATTGAACTAAGAATTAAATATTCTGTACTTTGAATCAACAATAAAAAAACTAATAACAATTGTTTAATAATAAAATATTTTCTAGTATAATTATTGTTTAATAATTCACCAGTCCACTACTCAATTAATTCACTTAAAATGTAATTAAGCTGGTTTTTAACATTATTATTTATTAAATTAAATATTTAGATATGAGATGTGATATTTAATGATTTAATGAAGCATATGAATGAAAAATGAAGTTGAATAATGATATTGACATACCTGAATATTTACAAACAATGCACTATAGACACTAAACTGATATGACTTAAATGACTATTTTAATGATGATGAGTGAAACATATTTCACTGTTTATACTATAAATTAAAATATGTAAAGAAAATGAACTAGAGAATCATTCAAACAAGTCTAAATATTGCTTTGTGAACAAATAAAACTAATTAGCATCAACTCAAATTGAACTGACTATGATTATGACAAGCCACCCCATATCCTATCATTAATTATACTCTAAGCTAAGCTACTAAACATCTAATAAATTTTAAATTACACCTATAAGGACTTCTAATTCGAGTTTAAGTCATAAATAAAAAATTTAAAAAATGTCACATTATTTCATTTTTTTAAATAAGATAATATCAGATGTTACTGATATAATACCATACAATTACAAATAATATTTCTAGTGCCAAACCAGAAGGTCACTATATATATATATATATTGAACCTGATTGAAATCCGATTAAGTTTTTAATTTTCACTAAACTTAATTTTTGTTAAATCTTATTTAATATTTAAATTTTTATTATTATTTAAAAAGAATATGTGTATCAAAATACACACACGTTTATATGTAAAATGGATCATTTTAATATTTATCGATTTATTTTAAAATAGTTTTCTTATACCGCTTGTTTTTACTTTAAATCAATTGATTTAAAATCAAGCTGGCTAGCTAATTGCATTCCTGTTGCTTTTATTTTAATTATTGTAAATAATTCTAAAAGCAGAGATTTGATTTTTATGTAGTTGTTTTCATGTCAATAATCTCTGAATAGAATTCTTAGATTAGATTGAGCAGGAGATTAATATTTGCTCTGCCTAAGGTGTAGAAATTGGACAAGGAAAGTGTTTTGTGGGAAATGGAGCAACGTATAAATAGCCCCGAAAATTTGGAGTGTCAATTATTAATTATTCTTAACTAGACAAGCTGTCTCTCCAGTGAAAGTTTATAGCAGTTCGGACATTTGAATTCTTCAAGAAAATTCATTGTTGTTAAATCTTTTTGCTTGCAACAAGATAACCAATATTGTCAGTGTTATCACCACCAGAATGGCTTGCTAATTTAACAAAGGACAGAGCCCTAACTTCCAAATTTGCTCCAGTAATGCCTTAAACATCTAGAAGAAGCTGGAACCTCTTTACATCTAGCTTGCCACTGTCTAAAGACCTGAAAATGAACTAAAATAATAGTGCGCACTCTACGTGAACATTGCTTTTACCGAAAGGTAACTATTTTTTTTTATTCTTTCCAGGGTAAATTAATTCTCATTAAATCTCTGCTCAATCTAATCATAAATATGTATTCTAAACAATATAGCCTCATATTTAATATTTTCTGTGATTTCTAATATTTTGCAATGTGTCTTGTAATCTTAGTTTTAAGATTCCAAGTTGCATTCAATTTTTGTTTATTAGAGAGTGACGAATGAGTTTTATATTTTATGCCTCACTTTTTATAAATGCTTTAGCAGTTGTGTATATTTAAATGCTTACCTGTAATTATTTTAATATTCAATAATTAATTTTAAACACTGTGTTTGCACTTTTGCAAACCTCCAAAATCTTTTGGCTGACGACTTTATTGTCTAATTTTCCACAGGTGGGGATTTCGTTTCTTATATCTCTGTAGGTGGAAATTAGAATTGTTTTTCTTTGTAATTTTATAAGTTGTCAGCAAGAAGATAATATTTATGCCTTTTTAAATTACAGGTGCAAGAGACTTTCATTTTGCTAAAGTATTTAAAACTTCTAATATTTTCGTACTCATGTGCACTCTCCGATAGATTTATTTTTGTATTTATTATGTGTGCTTTAAATTTATCAGAGCGTGTACTCAGAATTTGTTTGTAAGTTTATTTTCTTTAAATGCTGGGGCAGATGTAACTGTTTTTCTAATTATTTACTTATCCCTTATTGAGACCTTTAATTATTAATTTTAAAGTAATTTTTGCCAATCGTTTGGCTGGGATTCACCAGTTTTAATTGTTTTAATTCATTTCAATCTTATTTTTCGGTTGTTCTTGAGATGGATCAATCACCGTTATTTTAAACATAATAATGGGTGCAGTTCATACCGACATAAGGACATTTGGGGTTTGACCATTTTTGGATCTCAAAAAGCTCGTCGGCACTGGTTTCTTTGATCTATTTCAAAAGTGTATTGTTTAAATATCTGAAAGTGAAAACCAATGTTTGAGTGAATCCTCTGCTGAATGAAATTAGTTTCCTCCCTCTTTAATTTGTTAATTAGAGAATCAGTAGATCTGCCAGAGCATTGCATTTAGTCTTTCTGGTACACGCCTGAGCTAATTCTATTTGTTAACTTATAAACTTTTCTTATAAGTTATTCCTCTCTGAATAAAATTTTATTAAATATGTTTAAACTTAATTTGGCTGATGTTTGTCTTTGTGCTTTTGTCTCAATTATCTAAACAATTTAAGATCTCTTGTTTCTCCCTGAGTCTAGTCGGCACAAACCATCATCATCATCTATTCTGATCACAGTAAACAAATTTTCCAGATACATAGTGATCTGGTGGCGCCCTCTGTATCTGAATAGATTGATAGATGAAATTAAAATCTTTCGTCCGGCACATAATATATAATCAGAGACCTACAGTTTATTTTGTAAATTAGGCAATAACAGATAATTGTATCTCACTTCCCTCCTCTCTCAAAATAAATGCCAATTTTAATTTTTAAGAATGCATATTTTATAGATAAAAATAATAACTACACAACTAATTATCTTTCAAGAAAACACCTATTTGGACAAAACCCTTAAAGATCAGGACTATATCCCTTACTGCACTCTGAGCACTTACTTTGCACCATTTCTGAGTAGAAATCAACTGTCCAACTTTTATGTAATCAGATTTATGTACATATGCATATGAATATCCAAGTAGTATATCAAAATGGATTTTCTGTAAAAAAAATCACATTATAAATAATGAATTACCTTACATACTACAAATGTTATTATAGGGTTTGCATTATTTTTTATATAGCTGTCCAAAGGATAGTGTCAATGGTATATGGTTCAAATCTCCACACCTGCATAATCTATTTTTCTGTAAAAATTAAAAAATAGTCCAACATATAACAACTTATAATATACTGTCATTACAAACCTTCAGACAAATACTGGTCTTCAAGACTATATTGGTTTATAAAGGTAAATACATGAACACAGTCCTCACTTAAACAATATTAAACAATACCAAGATCTCAATATGTTTATTGTCAAGGCATCCATAGATAAAAATGACATTGCAATAAAAAATGTTGCCTTGACAATAAACAGATTGAGATTATTTATATTGTTTAGTCATGGCCTACTTTCATGTATTTAAATTTACAAACCAATCCAGCCTTGATCATTAATTTAAAACATATTCGGTGTACTGAAACTAATGACTGCAAAAGGAAGATAAAAGAAGCATATTTTATGATCAACGACAATAACGCAATTAATAGACATGACACATGCTTCACTATCTCCAGAAAATGTACAAGCTGATTAATTTACATATACATATGCGTATATTACCATTTAATAATATCATTACAACTATTACTATTTTGGCTATGATTATGAGAAATAACACCTCGAAAGTGCTTAGCCTGGATTAACTTATTTTGATTGTTTGCTACTAACAGCTTCTTCAAACAGTATTTTAAAGCACTTGTATATACTATTGAATATTAAATGTAAATACATAAACACAGTCCTCACTTAAACAATCTCAAACAATACCAAGAATCTCAATGTGTTTATTGTCAAGCCATCTATAGATAAAAATAGTATCTATCTTCATCACAATAAAAAAGTTGCCTTAAAAACCAACAGATTGAAATTACATATATTGTTTAGATGTGAACTACTTCCATGTACTTACATTTACAAACCAATGTAGCCTCAATCATTAACTTATAATCTAATATATTTGAATATTTTAGCTTTGATGAAGACTATTGGTTATTTGAAATCTTAAGCAAATATTAAAAAATAAATATTCTTTTTTATTAGATTATATTATAAAGTGATTAATGAAGAAGTAAATAAACCATCAAAATATCACATGATCACCATTCTTTATGTTTACACAAGCTGTTTTTCACAGAAGCAAAACTTTCCACAGTAGCACCAATCATTGTGAGCCAGAATAAACAATGGGTGGAGGAAGGTGCCTAAGATCTAGGTGTAGTTCTCCTCACTGATGAAAGCTACAAGCTAGAAACTAGTCTGGGCATCCATTGATTATTGGCTGCACTGAGTACCATTACTGTATGGAGAGTTTTGCTTCTATGAAGGTGTAAATAGTATTATCAAGATGATAAAGAGATATCAGTAATATTTAAATACTGATCAATTAAAAACTTAAATAAAAAATATTAGAATTAATTAGACAATATAAAAACTGATAAATTAAAAACTTATTAAAATAAAAATATTACAACCATCAAAACCTCACATAATCATGATTTCATTTGATTACCTATGCTGTTAATAAGAGTACCAAACTCTCCATAAAGTAGTGGCACAAAGTGCAAGCCTTTGTAATCAATGGATGCAGAAAGATTTGTGCATAAAATCCCAATTCAGTGCCTTTTCATCCAACATCCCCAGATCAGTATCTAGCTACCAGCTATCATCAATGAAGAGCCTTGGATTTGAGAGAACTGCATCTAGATCTTAGGATCTAATGCAACCCTCCAGCAACCATCTTTTACCTATTTGGCTAACTATAAAGCTAAGTTCCCATGATGAAACACCATAATGCTTCCATGACAAGTTCATTTGCTTGTATAGTCATATAGATCTGAACTCAGTTCAGCATTCCTATACTTTGGCGTCTTTGGTTTTTAAAAAATCCCAGCTACAAACTAGTCTGGAGATGTTGGATGAGTAGTCATTAGATAGAGATTTTATGGACAAACCTTCCTGCATCCATTGATTACTCTGTTTGGCACAGGGTGGCACTACTGTATGGAGAGTTTGGTACTCATTTAAAATATTAGAATTTAATTAAATAATATACAAACATTCTCCTAATATATTAAATTTACCTCTATGTTGAACCTCTGGGGAAAGAATTTTTGCCATTATTATAGAATATATATCTTCTTCCTTTATAGATTGACCCAAAAGCAAATCATTACGAAATTTTTCTGTAAAACTGGTTTGTTTTGTTACAATTTCAGTAAGCAACACCAAATCTAAATATAAAAAGAAACAAATAATAACTATGAAAAATAAACTCAAGTAACAAATCTAAAATAAATTATGAACTAAGATGAATGCTAAGTCACAATTAAAAAATGAACTAAACTAAAGAATATTGAATTTAATAGCAATCTAATTTTTATTTTAAAAAGCTTCAATTTCTTAACAGTAGTCATTGATACAAACGAGTATAATTTGCAAATTAATCACATGATATTTTTTTGGATTAGGATCATGTGATTAGTATTCAAATTTGAACTATTAAAATTTTAACTTTAAAAAAAATAAAATAGAATATTTTCAAACAAGATCTCTGTTTTGAGTGATGATGGTTTAATTGGTTAGAGTAATAAATTCAATATCCAAGAAACTAAATGTCCAGGTTCAATTCCCAAAACTTCTGTTTTCTTTATAATTAATAAAACCAAGTCATAAATTTCATAACTTGCTTTTAAGCTTGCATTTAAATGATCACTAGATGGAGCTTACCAATAGCTCTAAACAAGCTTTATTTTTATAAGTGCCAAAAGAGAAAGAATTCAAAATCTCTATCATTAAGTTCCTACCTCCAGAACAATTGTTTTTGGGCTTATGGCTCACCTCAGTGGAGGTCTGGGACTCTAAAAACTAGATCTAAAATACTAACTCAAAAGTCAGCACTTATAAAACATGTTTCTATCAATCTGAAAGTCTGAACTTTTCAGACCTTTAAATGTCTTCAAATCCAGTTTTTCAAACCAGATAGCTATATGGGTTTGAATTCAGCTCAGTTTCACCATATAATAAATTCCTCTGCAATATAGCATCACAAGAGCCTTCAAATGTACACTTATAATAATTAATAAAACAAGTCATAAATTTTGTAACTTGCTTTTAAACTTGCATTTATATGATCACTAGATGGAGCTGACCAATAGCTCTAAACAAGCTTTATTTTTATAAGTGCCAAAAGAGAAAGAATTCAAAAACTCTATCGTTAAGTCCCTACCTCCAGACCAATTGGTTTCGAGCTTATAAGAATTTTGAATTCTTTTTTTTTTTTGGCACTTATAAAAATAAAGCTTGTTTAGTGCTATTAGTAAGTTCCATCTAGTGATATTAAACAATATCAAAATTTATATAATTAATAATACTTAAATGTTTAAAAAAACATCAAATTAGAAGACTTGAATATTACATTGGTGAAACAAAGATTATTCTAACACCTATTCATACAGGTTAATAAAGATTCAATTCCCAGGATAATTAATAACCATGACGTGGTAGATTTTATTATTTTATTTTCTCTCTCTTCATTTAAGAATAAATAATAGCATAGATCTCTACACTGGTTGTGAGTCAACTATATATAAAAAATATGAGTTTACTTGGAAATTTTCCTGTATTGTGAAATATTTTGTTTGATATCATGGCATAATTTGTGGCAATTAAATGTAAATTCATAATTATGATAATATAATTTTGTGGCTAATGGCAATAGAAGATAATATTCCTTTCTAAAATTCAAAATGAGAATGGGTTTAAATAATAATTAAATAATATTATCTTCCATTCCCCATTCCATCAAAAAATTTGAAAAATAGGTGAAGTATATATAGTATTTTGGTAAAGTATTTATTTGTTAAAAAATGCAAATATATAAATATTTTAAATGAAATTTTTCAATAAATATCATTTAGAATATATAATAATAATTTCAAAATTTTATTGCCAAAAAAATATTAAATGCTCTTTGTGGTCTTCATATGATCACAAATTACATATAAAAACAATTTAAATTTAAATCTAAAAGTAGTATAATTATTGAGTATTATAATTCCAACATTTTATTTTAAAAATTATTTTCAGATTTAGCTCATTTTGCAATTAAAATCTAGTAATGGCATCTACTCTGGGACTTCTTTTCTCATATAACTAATTTTTCTACTGTGTAAACTTTTTTAAAAAATCCAGGAGACTCCCCCTATTGAATAAAAATATAACTAAATTTTAAAAAAGTTATTCACTATATTAGTATAAACATGAACCCTGTAAATGCTGAGGAATCTGAGGTATTCTGTTTTATCTTTGGGTCTGTAGTAGCATTCCTACAAATGCTTTGTTCCATATTAAGAAAGTTAATAAAATATATAATATTTCCACATCAAGTAATGTTAAGTTATATACATATATATATATATAAATATTTATTGTCAATAATTTTCAAAAACAAATGTTCCAAAAT
Organism: Epiperipatus broadwayi; assembly: GCA_028023455.1. Lineage (NCBI taxonomy): Eukaryota > Metazoa > Onychophora > Udeonychophora > Euonychophora > Peripatidae > Epiperipatus > Epiperipatus broadwayi. Next base: position 50,080 of record JAQFVV010006892.1, read on the forward strand.
AATATATCAATTCATCACATCTAAATATCAGATATCCTAAAATTCTGAATCTCTAGAGAAATAATTTGTAATACTTTTTTTTAAAATTTTAAGTCTTATCATATATATAATGTTCAAATAAAAGAGAACAATTTTTATCTGACAAAACAGAATATCAGGGACATTATTTACAAGTTCATTTAAATGGTTATTTGTGAATTATCTTAGTAACATATTCTGACTTATTTCTTTTGTGAATAGCCCTGTTTAGAATTATGTATAATCTTTTATTATCAGTTCCATATTATTCAAATTAACTTTTAACTCTTGATTCTAAAGCAGATATTTAAATAATTATAAAGATTAGAGATTTAGAAAATTACTTAAACTGAAAAAAGTACATTTAAGAAATGTATCTTTGGGTCAACCGAGTCATCAGCACAGCCACCTTACAAGCAGTTGTTTCGGGTTCTCTTCCTGGCCGATGCTTTGACATATGGAAAAAAAAAGAAATGTAGCTTTGGTTTAATGAATGAAATTATTCACAAATCTAAATATTAAAGTGGAACTAATCCAATAACATATGCTCCATACACTGACATTTTGCTAGGGCACTGTACCATGCAACATGGTACTTATAATTACTAATCCAAACTAAAATTAGATTAGTGTATCCAATTTATAGGATCTTATCTTTATTAAAATAACTAAATAAAATGATGTTAAAAAATAAAGTAACCATCTCCATTTTGGTTCCAGTTTTACATTTTTACAAGATGTAATGGTTCCACAATCTCACTTAAGATTCTTTTTCGACTTTTTCCAAAAGAACTTCCACAAAGATTTTTTGACACTAAATTTAAGTTTGAATAAAATACAATTAGTAATTAAATTAACAAAATAAATCTTTTTTTTTTCAAAAATGGCTTAAGCTTTAATCTAATGCAGGGGTCAGCAAACTTTTTAACATGAAGAGCCATTTTGTTTAACCCCTCCCACACCCTAAATAGCCACTGGGAAAAAGATACTTCCTCCCCAATAAAAAGCTTATAAGGAGAGAGCTCAAAAATATGTTCAGGAAAAATACAAATTTCTGAATGGCTGTGGATATACTTGAACATTTATTTTGGTAAAAGAATATAATACAATCTATGTACATCTTAATGAAAATAACAATTCTTTTAAAAATAAATAAATAAAGACGTTACTTTGACAGTTTGATTTATTCACAAATTTCTACTATTTAAATATTTATCATAAACAATAATTACTATTAAACTCTTTATTTAATTCACTAGTATACTATTCACACATAATTTGGGCACAAAAATAAGATGGCCACTCTTTTCAACGTCTTTATCTTGTGCTTTGATTTGAGAGTATTTTCATACTAAACAAAACATTATTGAGGTATTAAACAATATTACAATGCACGTGTATAGGGTGTAATTCGCATCTAATTAAAAAATAATAATTATAATTATTCTAGCATCATCATCAACCATTATCAATCCATTGCAGGATGAAGGGCTCTCCAAGTTCAATCCATCTTCTCCGATCTTTAGCTTCTCTTCTCCACATCACCCCTCCACACTTTCTTATTTCATCCATACATCTCACATGTGGTCTCTTTTTGGGTCTTTTACAATTCCTTGGAATCCGGTTTAAGATTTCAATTATTCTATAATAACGCTGACTTCAAAAAGCAAAGTTGAAAAGTATGCTTTTCCTCTCCTAGAGTCGTCAGAATATTTATATACAAGTTACAAGAGGAAATAAAAATGTGTTTATGTTTATCATGATAAAAAGAGCCGTGAGATTGAGATCAGAACCACATTTAGCTCACAGGCTATAGTTTGCTGACCACTGATCTAATGAATTTAAAAACTTATCTCTGCTTTTGAAATATGTTACTGTAATCATTATTCATACTTACCTATATTAATTTTATAAAATGTTGATTTATGTTTAACAATAAATGATCTTTTCCCATGAAAAGCTCATATGTGTATTTATGAAATAAAACGGAGGAATGCATTAAAAAACATTAATTTTTATTTAAAATTTTGTGGTAATTATTACAAAAATTTACAAGCAAAAGCAAATTTCAATTTAAATCAGTTACTGTATGGATGTTTAGTTAAGAATCCTTCGTGATTTTTTTCCGATGCCTCGGTTAAATTTTTTTATGATGATTCTTATTAACACATCTGAATAAATTTGTATTCTTAAAAAAAATTAATTAGATTCTTAATTAATACATTGTACAGGCTTTAACTGGCATTTATATATGTAATATATGCGCGATTCAAACTCAGACTTTCACACGACCCACTACTCTCAGTGCCATCTCATATTGCTGACTCACCTGATCACACACATGTTGAAAAGATAAATAATCACCAATATGGGTCAGCAATATGAGATGGCACTGAGAGTAGTGGGTTATGTGAAAGTCTGAGTTCGAATCCCACATATATTAGATTCATAATGAAAAATGACTGTTCAAATATGTGTCTAGATCCAAAATTGACTTAAAATGTTGCACAAAATAATGACAATTTGTGTATTTGATAAGTAGTCATAAATTTAGATAATTTCTTTTTATTTCGTTCTAATTACAATTTATTATATGAAAATCAATGACTTCTAATTAAATATCAATGTGTGTAGAGATAATTTTTACCAAAAATGTAGTGTTTTTTTTTATATTTTATTAAAATCTTTGAAAATTTATTAATTATGTAATGCTATACTTTTAATCTTTATATATTTCTAATTTAAATTTAGGTAGGTAAAAAAATAATTCATCTCTTTATTTGTTGTTGAGTTATTTTGTAAACAAATTTAACTTTAAATGAAAAACATTCAAATTCTTAACCAAATCATGGCTTTCAAATGATGTATTTTAATAAAAAAAAATAATGGGATGCACAATCATACATCCATTCAATGTTAATAAAATCTAAAAAATATAGTGACAAACCCTATACAGTAATGCCACCTGTTGCAAGCTGTAGTCATCAATAGATGCAAAAACATTTGTGCATAAAATCGTTATCTAGTGCCTACTTCATCCAATCTAGTTGGTGGTTTTCAAGGCTTCTCATACTAAAAACTAGTCTGCAGATATTGGATAAGTGGGCACTAAATAGGAATTTCATGCACAAACCTTCTTGCATTCATTGATTACTGTGATTTTAACCAGGTGGAACTACTGTATGGAGAGTTTGTCAAGTACAAAGAGGAAAGCTTTTATTAGGTGCAGATGAAAGGATGGCAAAGAAGGCAATTCAAGGAGAAATGGGATGGTCAAGTTTTTATATGAGAGATGCAAAAAGCAAAAGAAAAATGTTTGGCAGATTGCAATTTATAGATAATAAAAGAATAGCCAATTAGTAATTTAATTGGATTATAAGTAAAGGACATGCAACAAGATGGGTGGGAAAATTAGTACAGTATAAGAAGATTTGGATAAAGAATTTATGTCACTACCCTTATACAACACATGAAATGATTATGTTAGGAGAATTGTTGAGAGCTATAGTGACAAGGAATAGGATAGAAGAATAGATACATTAATAAAGAATAGGAAGTTGGAGAGATGGAGAACTAGTATGGAGAGTAAAAGAAGTTTATATATATATATATAAGTAAATAGATATATATGGGTATTCTAGAAGTTTATATATATATATATAAGTAAATAGAATATTGGGTGCAAGTTAATTTATGATAATAATAATAAGGAAAGTAGTTTACTATTTAAGGCTCAAACAAGATCTTTAAAAACAAGGGAATATACACATAAATGGAAAAATATGGGTGATTTAGTCTGCAAATTATATAAGGAAGGCATAGAAAATATTAGGCATCTGTTAATTGAATATAATTGCCTCTAAGCAGAAAGAATACAAAAAATGAAGTTGTGGGGGATTATACAGAAAGTGGGTTCTTGGTTTTTATGCTAAGTTTGGGAAAAGATACGGGGGGATATAGATATAAAGGTCATAGAGTTGATAAAAATTATGTTGTGGAAATGGGATGGAGCAGGATAGAGAAGAATTTGGGAAAACCTTAGAGTGGGGAATGGGAAGAGAAGGGAAGGTGGCTAACAGGTTTCTCTTGGCATAGTGGCTGAGAGATTTTTGACTCCAAAAAAGAAGTCACAGAGCATCGCATCACTTCATAATTTTAACAGCATGTATAAGGATAGTAAGTAATAACAATGTGATATTAATGAAAAAATCTAAAAAAATATTACATTACTTCATTTCTAAAAATAATGAAATTTCTATATTTAATTCACAATAGCTTATATGAACTTTTCCCAAGCTGAACTAGCATACTATATTGCGGCGCAAAGTGTATATGTATGGTCCATTCTTCTGGTTTTATCCCTTCATCATAAATTATTAACAATATATTACTTTTATTTTCTCATAAACATAATCCTAATATGGTTTTGACAGTACAGTGTTTGTATCTTCTAAAATTGGATCTCCATCAGTTATTACATTTACAAGCTGTTGAGTGATAGTTTAAAATTTTTTGAAATATTCTTTACTTTCTCAGATTAAAAAAGTTCTGACTGTTCGTTCCTGCAATGACTCAATTTTTAAAAGTTCTTCAATAATTTCAAACTTTTTTTCTTAAGTGTTCTTATAAATATTAGCAATTGAACTGTATTTGCTTCATCTAAACTTTCGTCATGCTGACTGATAAATTAATTTATATAAAAACAGTTTTGAGTGGTTAAATTTTCAACCAGTCATGTGAGAATCCTTTATGATAAGCCAATGAATTTTGAATTTATTTTGTTCTTTTATAAATTTGTTATCGGCAAATGTTTGCTTAACTTAACTATCTTTTGAGCACTAACAAAGCTTGGCTGCTTTTATAATCGTTTCAATTTCAGAATTTCATCTTATAAAAACATTTTCTTCTGTCGCATTTTTCTGCTCCACTTTCAGTATTAAGTTCAAGCAATAGTTTGAATGTTTTGTATTGAATTGCCTCTTTAGATTATATTTGGTAGAAATAACTTGATACTAAAAGGAAATATGCCTATGTGTTTGAAAAGGAACGTTTTTAATAAATGTGTTTTACCAGTTCTTACTTATGTATCTGAAACTTGGACACTTAATAGAAGAGCGATACAGAGACTTCAGACCACTCAAAGAAGTATGAAGAGATGCATGTTGGGAGTAACAAGAAGAGATTGAAAACGCAATATATGTGTAAGAGAATAAACAGGTGTTACTGACCCCATTGAAAAAATTAAACGACTGGAGTTGGTCTGGACATATTGCTAGAAGAGATGATAATGGATTGACAAGTGAAATCTTAAACTGGATTTCAAGAGATTGTAAAAGACCCAGAAAGAGACAACATGTGAGATGGATGGATGAAGTAAGAAAGTGTGCAGGGGTGATGTGAAGAAGAAAAGCTAAAGATCGGAGAAGATGGACTGAACTTGGAGAGACCTTCATCCTACAGTGGATTGATAATGGTTGATGATGATGATGATATAAAATATTTCATTACTAGAAGTCATTGAAGGGTACATTTTCTTCTATTTTTTTTACTCCTGTCTGCAATATAAAATGTAATATAAATAATTTAGACTTAAAACACTATTTAAAAACATAGAAGTTTGTGACAATCAGTTGCCATATACCACCAAACACTGACTGCATAATTATATATATATAATCTTTAGAACCATATACCACCAAACACTGACTGCATAATTATATATATATAATCTTTAGAACCATATCGCAATTTATGCTAATGTACCAGAAAATTTCACACACAGAGAATTGACAAAATATGTATATAGTCATAAAATAAAATTGCTTGACACTGTCACTGGCCAATAAGAACCTATTTTTCATTTTAATTTCATAATTTTATTTGACAATAATAATTTGAACATTTAATATAAGTTGATTATTACTTATGAATGGCTGAATTCCAAGGATCATTTTCCCGCAACTATATTAACGTTTTTAGAATCTGAATGGAAAAAAAATATATATTGCAGATCTGAAAGAAAGATATTTTATGCTACAATATGTATGAACAAAAGATTAAGATTTTTGTTTTATTATTTTGTAATAAGTATTTTAATGTAAGAGTAATAAAAATAGAATATGAAATTTTCTCTGCATTCCAATGTGTTATTTGTTTGAAACCGAAAATTGGAAACAAGTGTGCGAATTGGCAACATTTTTCAAAGTCAAATATATATATAGCAGTACTATACTAATGGGTTTTCTGCAAATCCTATCATTGTTAATAATCTGATGGCTTAATCTAGTGAATCATAATATAAATAAGAGTACCAAACTCTCCATACAGTAGTGCCACCAAGTACAAGCCTTCACATTCAATGGATGCGTGAAGGTTTGTGCAGAAAATCTCTCTCTAGTGCCTACTCACCCAACATCTCTAGACTAGTTTACACCTTGTGAATTTCATCAGGGAGTAGCCTTGGATTTGAGAGCACTATATCTAGATCTTATGATGTAATGCAACCCTCTAGCAGTCACCCTTTAATTAGTTGACTAACTATAAAGCTGGGAGCCCAAGATGAAAACACCACAATGTTTCCAACCCAAGCTCAATCACTTGTATAATCATATAAATCTAAACTCAATTCAGCATCTATACATTTTGGTGTCTTTGGTTTTTTTAAAGTTCACCATCACCCATATCCTATGGGCAGAATAGGTATAAAACCATCAAAATATCACAAGATCACTATATTATATGCTTACACATGCTGTTAATAAAAGTACCAAACTCTCCATTCAGCAGTGCCATCAACTGCAAGCTTTCATAATCAATTGATGCAGGAAGGTTTGTTCATAAAATCTCTAGCTACACCTACTCATCCAATATTCCCAAGCTAGTTTCCAGCTTGTCGCTTTCAGCAGTGAGGAGCCTTGGATTTGAGAACCTGAATCTAGATCTTAGGATCTAATGCAACCTTCCAGCAGCTATCTTTTACCTACTTGGTTCACTATAAATCTAGGAGACAAAGATGAAAACCCCATGTTTCGAACTCAAGTTTATTCACTTATATAGTCATATAAATCTGAATAGTTTGGTACTCTTAGTAACATAAAGGAGTGATGCATAAAATATTTCTTATAAACCTAATTAAGGATGATTAACTTCTTATGACTTTAAAGTTAAAACTTAAGAATTCATAAAACATATAACAATTTCAATCAAACAAAACTGTACACAACCTAGACCTAATGTAAATCGTACATTTAATCATATCCAATATCATAAATAATAAAACTAATAAAAGTATTATCTGTACATTCATACAATAATATCTGAACAACTTTTATATTTCTTTATTGCACTAATAATAATTATTAACTACATAAGAAGCAATTATAATAAAGTTCAATAGGTATTCAATCAATTTGAATTCTAATGGTTGTAATGATTAAAATTTATCCCAATGAAATATTGATACAAGATAACATTCCAATGTTTTTGAAAATTCATGGAAATAATTTTAATAGAAGCATCAAAATGATCTTAAGCACAATTAAATTTCCTTTTGTAATTTAATCCTTACTGGAATGTAATATCAAGATTAATAAATTCCATTAAGCAAATTTGTTAATCCAATGTGAGTTATATTAAACACATGAATTCATTTGAAGGCTTGCTGATAAATTTGACTTTTAGAATATTCAATATATGCATTTATAATCCATAATCCAGTAGTGATATTAAATATTTGGCATTTATAATTTATAAACAATATTACCATATTTGGCATTTATAATTCATTATCCATTTCTCATAGCACTGGAGATGAAAAGTAGTTTATTATATGAAGCAATTTAATTTGTTTGTAAAGACATCATAACACTCATATCCAAACAATCATCATTCAGCACTTCTTTCATTGAACTATTTTCTTAATCCATGAGATTATAGATATTTAATCTATGTTGCTAATTAATCAAGGTTGTATATATTACATGTAATCAAACAAATAGGTTACAATTCATAAACATGTTGATTCCATTGATTTTAATTAAAGTTCAGCATTTTGACAAGAAATAAAGTTTATGACAGTATATTTGAGTTGAAAATTGTTTAAAGTTTTTCTTTCAATAACTTCTGACATGATAGTATAATATTGAGACAAAATATTTACACTATTTGAAGTGAGGAAAAAAGTTGTTTCATCATTATTCCAGCAGATACAAGTGACTTGATTGATGCTGATAGACATAATTTTATAAATATATCCACTATTTACCATTACTTTAAAATAAAAAAAACAATGATTTAATTGAGGTCACAGTATTCCATGAGTTCATTTATCAAATTTTCATTATCAGTAGTTGGCTGCAATAAATAAGATTTTCTTGAAAAAATAATCAGTAATAGATTCTTGTTTATTTGTTGTTTATTATTTCTCTAGTCTCATGAGAAGAAGACACTTTTGGCAAAATAAGGCAAAATGCCTAAACTGGTTAATCTATTCGTCTATGATAATGAAGATAACTTGCTTAGGTTTTGAATGCAATAAAATTTTATGAATACTGAATGGTTTTTCCAAGCATCAGTATTTATACCTGTCGATCAGCTGATGTCTGGACTGTGTCACATTCCCCATTATACACTAGTGTTTTCTTATTTTTCTGAGAAAATTTGGAGAAATTGCCAAGGTAACTAAAATGCAGACTATAAATGCTATTTGGTTTTGAATTAATGTAGCAATTTTTATGGAAGCAGTTCAAAATGAAAAAAAATACTAATAATAATTTCTAAGTTTTCACTCACTTCATTTTGTTTCCAGATTTAAAAATAATTTTACAGTCATTTATTTAAAACAAATAAATTATAAAACATAAAAGCTCTCACATATTTATCCCAATTAAATTTAAATTGGATTTTTTAATAAATTATATTATTAAATAAATATCCTTTTAAATTCATCATCATCATCATCAACTATTATCAATCCACTGCAGGATGAAGGTCTTTCCAAGTTTAATCCTTCTCCACATCACCCCTGCACACTGTCTTATTTCATCCATCCATCTCACATGTGGTCTCTTTCTGGGTCTTTTACAATCTCTTGGAATCCAGTTTAAAATTTCAATTGTCCATCTATTATCATCTCTTCTAGCAATATGTCCAGCCCAACTCCACTTCAATCTTTTAATTTTTTCAATGAGGTCAGTAACACCCATTTGTTCTCTTACCCATACATTGCGTATTCAAGCTATTCTTGTTATTCCCAACATGCATCTTTCCATACTTCTTTGAGTGGTCTGAAGTCTCTGTATTGCTCTTCTATTAAGTGTCCAAGTCTTAGATCCATAAGTAAAAACTGGTAAAACACATTTGTTAAAAACCTTCCTTTTCAAACACATAGGCATATTTCCTTTTAGTATCAAGTTATTTCTACCAAAAGCATTCCAACCAAGTTTAATTCTATGATTAATTTCTTCCATTATGTTTCCATCTGTATTAATAATCTGACCAAGGTATTTGTAACTGTTAACTTCTTCTAATTCATCATAATCAATCTTTATTTTCATATTTTAAATTAAACAACTAAATATAAACACATAAAGTCTCACACATGCACACATATAAAGTATATGAACAGTTCTATTCTTTAGTTAAAATTGCAATTTTAAATGTAATCACTTTTTTATAAATATTCTGTGTTGTAATTTTGAATTTATGATTCTATTCTCTATATCTTTATCAAAATATTTGTTTTATATGTGTATCTCTATTTGTTTGTACAATTCCAAAGTGTTTTTCCCTAATAAGAATAATGATCAAAATTCAAATGTACATATTTTTATATAAGCATTGATTAAAAAATTTGTTTAGGAGATATTATTAAACCTTTTATAAAATTATATTTTTTCTTAAACATTAATCTGAGAGACTTTTTGAACTTGATATTGATTATATTATTTGGTATTTAACCAGTGATAATTATTAACCATAAAAATAAAGCCAATAATTTTAGTTTTTTGAATTATATTAGATAGTGAGTAAATCTTGCAAACATTAGATGAAATTATTGATTTATTTACAAAAAATAATGTTTTGCAAAAAGGAAATAAAAGTTGTTAGCCATACACTTGAAAATAATGTGATGAAAGATATGGCAAAACTACTGACTCCACAGCATGAGTATCAAGGCATAGGCAAGAATCAGAATTTGATTCTTTGCGTGCATATACAATTTCATGTGGTATATGCTTAACCATTGTGGATACTACTACACAAACATCATTTGAAATCTCTATTTATTGGTTTTAAATATTTATATTTTCACATGGTACTATACCCAGTGAATTTTGTGAATGCTTTATCAACTGCAACCTGCAACCTTTCTGTACATTTGATTATCAGTTTTTAAAATTTACATTGCACTGCTCTATATATGTAAATCATTACTTGTTATACAACATGCAAGAGTAAACACAAACACACCATATAAACATAATAATAAATTATTAAACCTTTTGAGAATCATTATTTTTATAAAATAAGGTTGTCTCAAACTTGGATCAGAACACACAAAATTACTGTACATATGAATTCAAATTTATATAATATATAACATAATGAGCATAAATAATATATAATTTATATACTACACACACACCAATACAAATGGAAATTAATAAATTATACCATTTATCAAATAATTATTAAAATATATATATATTCAAAAAATTAAAAAATTAAAATTGTATACTTATGAGACCGATATTTTGCAATTACATTTATCACCTTGTATAAACTAGAAAATTGACCAAAATAGAAAATAATTAAATGTGCCTCTTCAGAAAAAAATTCATAAAAAATTCAAATTTCATTCAATTTTTACAAAAGAGATGCCATTGCAAAGAAATTTTTAAGATGCATTGAATTCTGGGAGTTCTGTTGCAATTTAAAAAAGAAAACAAAAATTTCAACCAATCAGCTGTACAAACTCATGACACACTGTAGGAAACGAAAGAGTTAAATTGATTTACTTATATTATGTACTTATATAAATAGCTAAATTTAAAATCAATTGTATACAAACAAACAAAAAGTGATCAAATTAATTACCATTTAATCTTTTTTGTTTTTGTTTATATGTTTTAAAGTTTGACAACTATTCAACATGTCTTTATCCATTCTGGCATAGGTTGAATTAACATGTAAGATACTTTGAAAATGATGAACATGTGTATTTATGAGCCATTTGGAAATGATTGTCCTGAAATATTTTTTTATTTGGGTTAGATTGTAATGTATCATTTGAAAGTGACTGAATGATTTTGAATACTTAGATAATACTTATATTGACGCTGTATACGAATAGCTATTCATTTTTCCAGTTATTTTCTACTCCAAAAGATTGCTTATTAATAATTTGTTTCTCTTCCAATGGATATTACTTATGGAATATGATAAGACAAATGGAATTAAATCCCCCTAGACTATATTTTATTGTTCACTCTGCCATTTCTAATGACATCAAACCCATTAGAATATTGAAATTATGCAAAAAAAAAAAATGAATATTAAACAGCAGCAAAGTTTTGCTTCCTTTTCTCAATGGCAATTATCAATAATCATTTTTGTGGATATAGTGTTTAGATCAGTCTTTTATATGCTGCTGATATCAATTCCATTATTACACCAATCGCCGATTTTTAAAATATTAAAGTTATAAAAAAATTACATACAAATATAAACTGTAAGTTTATAAAAATAAATAAATAAATAAAATAATAAATAATAGAATTGCATCATAAATAATTTCAGAAACAAAAATATGACAAACACATTTAGTGATTTTATATGCCAATATTTTAATCATTGATATTACTAAAGGCAAATTCTTTAAATAGAAACCAATGTCTTTGTAAAATCTATATACACCCATATATATATTTTATATCACCACTGCCATTTTTAAATGAAAATCAGAAATAAATGCATATACCAAAAAAAAATTGAAATAAATAATGATAATAACAACTAACAACAACATATATATAAATTCCCATATTAAAGCCAAACAAAGATTTTTTTTTCCTTTTTTTTTTTACAATAATAACACTTTGATGAAATGGTGGGTCTTTTCAACCTTTACAATATATATATACACACACATAAATTCATTAAAAGCAGTCAACACCAGGACAATACCAATATCAATCAACAATCTCAATCTGTTGTAAAGGAAGTTGCCTTAACAACAGATTGAGATTGCTGATTGTTATTGATATTGTCTAACTATTGACTGCTTTCAATGAATTTACATTTATAAACCTATCTAGCTGTGAGCATTTGTACCTTTATTATTTAAGGAATACATTGTAGGAGTGAAGTTTGAAAGTTTTAATTGCAGTTTGAGTGTTATAATTGACTATTAGTTAGTCTGCATTCAAAACAGATATTTATCTGTTTAGTAGAGTTATTAACACATCTTTGTATCAAGAATTTTGCTGTTGTGGACAAGTTGCAATCTTTAAGGTCTCTTCACACCTGTTACACCATAAATAAAGATGGATTTCTACCTTTATTGTTAAAAGGAATTGTCTCAACAACAGACTGGGATTATTAATTATTATTGATATTGGTAAGTGTTGACTATTTGTAATGAATTTACATTTATAAAACTATTTAGCCTTGGGCATTATTAGCATTGTAGATATATATTGGATTTTAATGTCTTACTCCTTTAATTAAAAAAGAACTTTTATAATATATATATATATATATTAGTCTGGGTATTTTGCAAGATTTTTTGCATTTATTCATATTCAAATTTAAAACTGTAAATATAAATAATGTCACCATAAATAAAATTTGGTATTGTTCTATTAGCATGTTTAAACTGCTTGATGGCATTGTTTCTATGAAAACACACATAAATATAATTTTACTGGGCCCACCACCTTATTTGTGAAAGAATAATAAGAATAATCATATGGGGGGGAGGATAATGTAATTCACACTTATTTTTCTTAATAAATTACTGTAATTCTTTTCACAATGTTTCTTTTTGTCTCTGGATATAACTACGAGAAATTTTTTATACACTCAGACATTTTATCATACGGATCAATATGATTCATTGATTGATTTCCATAATAAATTATTGTCAAATTTATTCAATAACAATTTTATGATGATAAATTTAAACCTTTAACAAGTACCTACAAACTTCATATTAGTCTTGCTGCAATGTAGGGGGAGGTGGTATGCCTTTTCCTACCTGCAAGAATTAAAACTTATCAATTAACAGGTGTTATTTCAAATGCTCTATTCTAGTCGAATTCCCCATGTATACTAGCACTTGGCACCAAATTGACAAAATCACACACACACCCTTTCCGCAAACTTTAAAAAGTCTACTATCATTACTTGACAGACAACTAACTACATCATGGTGGAAGAAATGAGAATGCTTTAATTTACTGTACTGTATTTGACTTTTTTTTTTGTAATTTTTTTTAAAAAAATAAAAATGAATCTTTATTTATTCTGATAGCTATCTTTGAAAGTATATGTGGCTAATGTATGGTGGGTATTAATGCCACACCTATTAATAACGATTAATAATTTCCAACTTGATTGTTTTGTCTTTTTGTTTTTGTTTTTTTAAGTTTATGAAATGTATTCTTTTTACAACTTCTTTTTGTCTTTATATAACTATGAGAAATTGTATGGTTCAGCATTTTAATTCTCATAGTTATTCTCGTGAATCGTGACTTTTTTTGGTAAAACAGTGAAATTGTGGTTTACCGTAATCTTTTCTAATGATTTCCACCATAGATGTTAAGTTCATAAGCAGGGTAATGGGCTTATAATTATTACTTTTTAATAGTACATTAGGTAAGTTGTACTGTAATTACTTTTGAATGCAGTTTGCAATAGTTCTGCAAACTTTAAATCCATCCACCCTGAAATGGTATGGTAGCGAAGTGTTAACTTGGTAAAGATAAGATTGTGTGCACTTGTGCACACTGTACAAGACAAAGCAAGTCATTAGTTACAATAGAAAAAAAGTTATGGCTATTTGGTTTGACTACAGCCCACTAAATAACATATTTATATGCATTTGGATCAGATCACCATCATCAAGCGGTTTCAACATGCTAATAAAAAAATACTTAAAATTCTCATGCATTAAAAATTGTTTACAATATTTTTTTGTTTATGAAGGCCACATTTTAAAAAGAGCAAGTTTTAGTTTAACCATCAAAAGAAATTAAGATTTCATCCTTCATTTCTTTTTCTATTTTAATTAAGTGCAAAATTCAGCTATAGTGTATTTTTAAAAATATACTGCCACCTAGTGTGTATAACTGAAAACTTATTGAAGTGATATCAATGGGTTTTGAAATTTAACCTACTAACACTGTTAGACTGAACAAATGGCTGGACAACCCTAAAATATTGCATTCTCATTTAATACTAACATTGAAGAAAATCCATTGATTATATGTATGACAAAAGCAAGTTACAAGAATTTAACCAAACAAACTAACAAAATGGTAAAAAAAATTCAGTTGCTTGTTTCAAGAGAAAATTTATTATCCTGGAAAAAACACTTTGTTTACAGTGAAATTACTTTAATTAAAAGAAGGAAACTCCAAATCTTTATTTGTTTAAAAAGAAAAAAAATGCCTATCATCAGTTCTGAATAGATTAGTTGCTAATTAGAACAAATATTGACAGACCAATGCTAAAAGGAAAGACTAGTTAATAAAACATATTGCAGTGAATCCAAAAACAGCTTCAAATTCATTAAAAAATATTAAACATTAGTCTTATCACTGTATCAGGAGTTATAGTCTGAAGGATATTTGCTGATCCAGCTATCAAAGTCGGAGGAGGGAAAGAATCTACCAAAGGTGTAAAAAAGAGAGGGAGGAGAGGAAGCAAGAGTGAGTTTATGCAGAATTTATGTAAGGTAAAAAAATATATTTTTAAAGAAAAGAAGTTATTGTGTATAATTTGTTTTATGTTTATAAATGAATTATTGATTAATTTATATTTGGTGGCTGAGTGGTCAGCATAACTGCCTTACAATCAAGCAGTTGTCCCGGGATCGTGGGTTCGCTTCCCATCCGATGCTTTGACACATCAAAATAATATATAAATAGGTTTAAAAAAGGGTATTTTCTTTTTTAGTAACATTGAGAAATATTAAAATAGTTAAAATATATAAAAAGTTTATTTGCCTGAAGGTATGTGATGATGGTATATTAGATGCGATAATATGTTTGACTATTTCCATCATCTATCAGTAAATGCTGGATGTATAGAAAATTTTAAACTTTATTTAAACTTTTCAAATACAAACAATTTGTTAATAATAACACACAAACAGACAACATAGGTTTAGTAATTACACAATGTTTCGAGTAGTATTATTCTCCACTCTTTTTCGGGTGTTTTTGGTCTGGTCAGAGATGGTATGAAATTTCTACTTCTAGTTGTCTTTGAAACAATTGTTCAATTGGTTAGAGCGTTGAAATTTGATATTCGAGATTCTAAAAGTGTGAGTTCGACTCCTATGTGAATATTATCACTGGTCAGGCCAGCAACACCTGAAGAAGAGTGGAGAATACTACTACTCAAACCGTTGTGAATTACTAAACTGTCTTGTCTATTTGTGTGTTATTACGAACAAGTTTGTATTTGAAAAGTTTAAATAAAGTATGAAATTTTCTAACCATTCAACATTTACTGAGATGATGGAAAGAGTCCAACATATTATCACATAAAAAGTTTATATTCTAGTTTAAATAAAGAAAGAAATATGGGGGGGGGGATGCTTGTACTATTTTTTTTTACAATACAATTTTAGCTGCTTAATTGTGTAGAAATACTAATATTTAATGAAGTGCTTATATTCTTCATAATTATATGTTGATTAGATTCAGAGTTTAAATCTGAAAATTAAAAATAAATATGCACAAGCCTTCTGGCATCCATTGATTACTCTAGCTTGTTGTGTGTGGCAATACGTATAGTGAGTTTTGCCTGTTTTAAAATTAAAAATACACAAAAATTAATATTATAAAATATCAGCATTATTAAAAAAATGTTCAAAATTAAATGATAAATGATATATTCATGAAGAAATTATATAAGCACGTGTATGGAAAAAATGTCCAGGTATTTTAATTTGTCTTAATTACAATGAAGGATAATCCTCTTATAAGATTATCTAATTATAAACACAGATACTGTGTTTATAACAGTTTTTTCTAACATCACATGATCTCCATTTCTTATTCTTGCTTATAACTGTTATTAAAACAGGCAAAACGCTCTATACGTTTTCCCACTCAGTGCAATCTAACACCTAATTATTAAATCATTACATATCCATGTATATTAATAATAGAGGGATGGACTGAACTTATACTAAGATATAATGTAATATACTTTTACTGAATATTTCCTATATATAAAAGCTTTGAGTGTTACAATGTTCAGTTTTTAATGCAATAGAAGATTGAATAGTGGAAGGATAAGTAGATTGAAGCCTGTTCATTAAAGTTTGATAAATTGCTATCTTAATATAAACTTAATACTCAAAGCTTTAGATATTGACTCCATCTAACATCTGATTATCAAACCATTACATATCCATATATATTAATAGTAAAGGGATGGACTGAACTTATACTAAGATATAATGTAATATACTTTTAATGAATATTTCCTATATATAAGAGCCTTGAGTGTTACAATGTTCAATTTTTAATGAAATAGAAGGTTAAATAGTTGGAAGGATAAGTAGATTGAAGCCTGTTCATTAAAGTTTGAGAAATTTGCTATCTTAATATAAACTAAGCACTGATTATATATATATATGAGTAGGAGATTATCATCTGGCCCAACTGGTGAGTGATGGTTCTGCAAGAAGTATGTATATTGGGGTTTATATTTTTTTCACATGTGTGTGGTCACATGTATCAGATGCTTGATATGAAGTGATGGATGATAGACAAAATCCTGAGTTCAAATTCCTCTATATACATATACAGAAACATTCAGTATAAGTAAATTACATATACACAAAGCTGTTTTTTATTCTGCATTGTAATACAATGGTCATTAAAGATACCATGCCCTACTCATACAGCATATTGATATATGCATTGATATATACATTGGCTGCTCACATGTGAATGTTAGGGTTATGTTGATTTGATTAAATTTTTTTCATTTATTTTAACTGTTAAATGCTACTCAGGATGACAGACATACTATAAACTGGTTATAACTATTATTTATTTTTATATATTGGTATTTTGAATAGTGTAGAGTTTATTCTACAGGATTTTTATAATTATGAATTTATTCACATTACTAATGACGTCTATTTTATTATTTTTATGATTTGATAATAATTTTATTATTTAAGTTATATATATATAATTAAGTATTTATACAGCGCTATGTTGATAAATTGTAAATGTAATTTAGCAATCAGGCTAATGCACATGCGCTTTACAGATAACTATACGTAAATAATACTAACAGTCTCAAACACAAGATTTGCCCATACTTAAACGTTTGGGTCGAAAAGGTGGATGGATTGATTCTGCCTTTTCTAAAGACTTTAACTTGTGTTTGAGAATGTTAGTATTATTTACGTATAGTTTTCTGTAAAGCGCATGTACATTAGCCTGATCGCTAATTTACATTTAAGTTATATATATAAATTTCATAGATTTATTCTTAAACTTTATAGATTATGGAACATATTATGAGTTTGTTGATTAAACCTTAAATATAGTTTCTGTAGAATACTTGATACCCTCATGAAAAGTGAAAGCCGATGCTTTGACTTAATAATACATTGATATCATAATTTTGCTATGAGTAAAAGAATTTTAAAATTATTTAAATACAGTGTTCTGAAATAGCAATCTCATAAAACTATTGGTTATTTCTTCAATTTGCTAGATATAATGATCTCTAATATATGTATTTTGAGCAGAACCAGTATGGGCCAAATCATAACCTCCCACACATATATACAATCAGTGCTCGGTTTATATTAAAATAACAATTCCTCAAACTTTAATGGACAGGCTTTAATCTTCTCACCCTTCCAACTATTCAACCATCAAAATTACATTGAAAAATTGATGATGGAATGTTATTGTAGTCATACCTGAGGCTTTGACTGTTCCATCGTCAGTATTTCAATGAAATGGATGGTTGAATAGTTGGAAGACTGAGAAGATTGAAGCCTGTCCATTAAAGTTTGAGAAATTACTATCTTAATGTAAACTGAGCACTGATTGTATATATGTGCGGAAGCTTATGATCTGGCCCAACTGATAAGTTCTGATTCTGCAAGAAATACCCTATATTGGAGATCATTTATCTTTTTCACATGTATGTGGCCATATTGGTTGCTTGAGATGGAGTGAAGGATAAATAGTTTGAAAAATCCTGAGTTCAAATTCATCTAATTACATATATATAAGAAATAGTATGTATTATACAGCTTACTGGTGTTAAATCAATATTATTCCTACCTTTTTTATCTTTTTTATTCAAATTATTTTAAGTTGAAACAGCATCAATAAATATTCTTAACAACCATACCTAAATAAGAATCACATATACTTAAGTCACTCTTATTTTAACTATTTATAGCTGTAATAAATAATATTTCTGTAGTGTAATTTTCACTACATCACTCTCATGCAAGGTAAAGATATGACCAAAAACACATATAAAAGTGTTTGATCCCCAAGTTGCACATTTCATGCCAAACCTGTTATCCCAGATCACAATCTCTCACACATATTTATATATAGATAGCCAATTACTACAGTTTAATTGATAAGTGTCATACATACTACTTTTAACAACTTTGACACAAACTACTTGATGAAAGATATATTAATAATTTTATTAATCATTCATTAAACTAGAGATTATCCATTTAATAAATAACATTTCTGCAATGTAATTTTCACTACACCAATCTCATGCAAGATAGGGACTGCTTTCTATTCACTTTTAACACCTTGTGGAGGAGTGTAATCATAAACATATGACCAAAGACATATGATTCCCAGAATGCACATTTCATACTGAACCAGCACTCATCAGTTTGCCCAGGTCACAATGTCTTAACATATTTTTATCATTGTCCACAAGGTGTTAAAAGTGAATGGAAACCAACTGCTACCATGTGTGACAGTGGTGTAGCGAAAATTATACTACAGAAATATTATTCATTAAGTGGATAATCTCTACTCTAATAAAAGACTAATAAAAAGTATTAATATACTGTGAATTATATATTATTAAAATGGTGTATTTTAATTAACAAAAGGTATAGTAATGTTGAAATGAATCATAAAATGTTCCTATACTTACTTTGATGTATTTTACATTGCTTTATTGCATTAAACTGAATGTAGTTTTAAAATATTAATATATTTTATGCTTATAAATATTGAATGTGGATATTTAAATGAAGTTGTGGTCACTTCAGTGAAATTAAACAAAATTATCCTGGAATAAGTGCATTTAGTGGGCTAGTGATTCGTTTCTAAAATCTGCATTTCTTGCTTGACCTATGATACTTTTTTTATGATGTCACGGTTAAATGGTAATGTACATTACTTGAATTTATATATTATTTAATAATAGGACAGCATCATTATCATCATCATGTTCAACCATTATTAATCCACTCCAATCTCTAGCCTCTTTTCTCCACATCATCCCAGCATACTTCATGATCATTATCAGCCATTATTGATCCACTGCCAGATAAAGGTCCCTCTAAATCCAATCCATTTTCTCTGATCTCTAGCCTCTCTTTTCCACATCACTCCATCATACTTCCTTATTGCTTCCATCCATTTCACACATGTTCACTTTTCAGGTCTTTTGCAGTCTCTTGGAATCCAGTTTAAGATTTTAACTGTCCATCTATTATTATCCCTTTTAACAATATTTCTAACCCAAGTCCACTTTAGTCTCTTAATTTTTTCAATGATGTCAATAACACTCGTTTGTTCTTTCCCTCATGTATTTCATTTCTGATCTTATTATAGTACTTCAAAAAAGAAAAAATAAAGGCTGACAGTAATAAATAAGGAGTTAACAACTATTTATATCTTGTTTGTTATATTAATATGAATGAAAACACTATATGTGAATTTAATCTTTAAATTTAATTTAGGTAGATTATTTCGGATAATAAATAGTAATAATATTTAAATCATTTCTATGTGCTCAAGACAAACGTTTTTGAATACCAGAATTTACTTGCGGATATGAGATTTGGACATTAAATGAAAAAGCAAGAACAAATCAAAGAATTTAGTCAAGCGTTGTTAGCCGAGAGGTCATCGCAGCCGCCTTGCAAGCAAGTAGTTTGTTGCAGACGGTTGTGGTTTCGCCTCCCGGCCGATGCTATGACATATGGAAAAAAAAAAAAATTAGAGAATTTAGACCAATGTCAAAATAAGGTGTTTGTACTAGAATTACTATATATGCAAAATACATGCATGAGAAAAGAAATGGTTACCAGTAATATCAACGAAAGATTAAGGGATTGAATTTTAACTGCACTGGGTAGTTACGACATTGGGTACTACGTCATTAAGTTGACAAAAAATTAACAATAGAAGTACTAAACTGAATTTCAAGAGATGTCAAGAGATCTAAAAAACCTGGTTGGATTAAACAGAGAAATTACTGAGTTTGAAGCAATGGATCATAAAAAGTAGACTAAAGATACAAATATATATTTTGGAACGTATTGATTATGATTTAAAATGATAAATGATAATAATCGTAACTACTTCTACACATAATGTCAAATATCTATGTGGATGTGCATGTGTGAACTCTATTCCTTTAATTTGATTAATTTCGCTTAAAATAAACTAAAATCTCCCCCAACAAAAGTACTCTTTTAATTTGTTGTTACTACTCCAAATAATAAATCATTCAAATTCGATAATATAAAATACAAAAAGGAAAATAAAATTTCCGAACATAGAAACGCTTTCTGCCAATAAAGCTTAAAACGGGTGGTAAAGATTTTCATTAAGAAGGGATATCACGACATTAAATAACAATTAAATGATAACCAATATTTTTTTTAAATTTCGATTTTTAAATACTAATAATGCAAAATTCTAATAAAAAGTAAAATTAATAATAACTCAGGTAATAGAAAATCACACCGGGAATCTAAAATATTCTCAATATTTTAATCTGCTGTCTTAAAACAACTCTCTCTAAAAAAGAAAAAAGATGATTTTAGACTAAATATAAATGAAAACAGCAGGTTTGCGGCTGAACGATTTTTCACAAAAGCAAAAAATACTGCAGTTGTCTTTCAAATAGAAACTGTAAACGAATTAATTGCAAATATTGAAAATAAAGGCAATTTTAAAAGAATTATATACAAAAACAACACACAAAAAAACTTATTAACCGAAAAAGAGTTTGATTTTCCAGTAAGACATATACGAGAAGATTGACGTTGCTGAGTTATATAAGAGATGGGAAGATATATGTGGAATTGAAGAGTGCATAGACTCGAGAAATGGGTAAATTATTTGGGTCGCTGCTCTTTGGATTTTTCCTTAGAACAGAGAACTTTTGATTGATATATTAGGAAAGCTAAGTGCGACAATGGCAACTAAGCATGAGATTATGGGATCCAAGGCTTAACTGAAGTAGAAGTTTATGTACCCTTATTTAAAATAGCTTTGAAACGTATTTAAAGGAATTTTTCACCATTCATTTTTAATAATCTTGCAAACAATTTAACTTATTATAAACATAAGACGATGGAATTAAACAAATGCTAAAATAATAGGTTTGAAGGAGCAACGAATTGTATATACAAGCATTCTGTAAATTAAATGGTTTCTATTTAAACATCTTGCACTATTATTTAAGAACATTTCAAATAAGGCTGTATGAACAACTACACTGGTTAAATGTTTGATCTCGTAATATTTATCGTCTAAATTTATTTGGACAGTTCAAACCTCCAGAACAATTTACTGATTTAGCATAGTTTAATTATAATCTCACACACTATGAATTAAAGTATTGTGAAATTATTAAAAAATATATTTATAGGTCCGATTTAAGACCGATTTAAGTAAAATTATATGAACATATGTAAAGTATAAAAGATATAAAGTTAGACTTAAATATTTAAAAGAGTAATAAGAGTAAAATAAAAATAGAATATATATAATTACAGGAAGTATTAACTGATAAATATAGAATGTAAAAAGAGTAAAATATATAATATATAATATTAAAAAGGTAATAATTAAATAATGTTTATAAGATGTATATATAACTGTAAAATTATATGTTCATGTATATTTATATTCATATATTTGTATTATGTTGTAGTTCTGAAGAAGATTGCTGGGATGATCGAATATGTCAAAAAAGAGAGTTTAAATAAAGCGTTGTGAAACAGTAATAAAGAGCATAGATTATTTAATATTATATAACATCCATATCAGTTAAATACTCTGCATCATTGTTTTATTTTTTGTTTCTCTCATATATGTATATATTGAAACGAATGTTTTCATAGGTAAAATAATTTGTATGCAATGTTTTATTTTGTTAAATACGGTTATTCCCGAAAATACGTTTTATAATATATACGTGTGTGATTTTTTTTTTAAAAAAAGTGTACGTATTAATCTAACATAAAGCTAACTTATAAATAAAATATCTTAACACTTGTTTATGATATTATAATCGTAATTATATTTAGGAATTTAACATAGCAATATTACTTATTCGCAGGCAAATTTATTTTAATTATTTATAATTGTTTTAAAATTAATACTTTGTTTTGCATTCTAATATTTTTACATTGGCAGCTAAAAAAGAAAAATAATGGGGATATAAAATAGATTTTTTTTTCTTCATATGTCAAATGCGTTGACCGGGAAGCGAACCCGGGCCAGCTGCTTGGAAGGTACCTGGAAGGCAGCTATGCTAACCACTATGTCACCGACGCATTGACTAGATTTAAATTTTTAATATGTAATATTAATTGTTATTTATTTATAATAAATGTTATTAAAGAATATGAAAAAAATATTTTTTCTCATTTCCTCATTATAAATTTATTCGTTGTAATGAGCTTCTAATCTCTGTTATGATTAGAATTGATCATTGTCTGCAACATATATTTTTATTGGAATGTAGTTGAAAATGAATTCAGTTTTTTATGCTTAGAAGTTAGGCAACAATACTATAAGTTATTTAATTAAAAGAAATTTTATATAGATGGTATTTTGAATGTTTACTATTTTAAAAATCGTATATATACGAGGGGAGACTTAACAATAAAAGGAATCATTCTCTGGTTTTTGTACCTGTTGTAGTATACTATTCTGCTGTTACATACTTTTTGCATGAACCCTTCTACATCAATTTGCCAAACGTCATCATCATGTGAAATTGTGGGCTACGTCGCATATTATTTTGTAAAGTGTATTTCGCGTATTTATCTTTTTTTTATTTTTATAATGGCTGAAAAGTTCAACGTGAAATTCTGTTTTCGTTTACAGAAAACGACAAGGAAAAAAGTTACAATGCTTGAAAAAGATTATAAGAAAGCTGATCTCATAAAAACAGAAGTTTATGAGTGGTTTAATTGAAATGTTCAACTTACCGCATCCAAAATTAAAACAACGCTGTTTTTTTTTTTTTTTTTGACGCAAACGGCATTTTTCTCTCAAATTTAGTTCATAATTGTCAGACATTTTATCAACAAGTTCTGAAGCATTTATGTGATTTGGTAAAATGTAAACATCTTATTTTGTGACATCTCTCAAAGCCTTGAGTGTGAAACATTTTTTAAATTAAATTCAGCATGATCCAGCTTATCTATCAACGTATTCACGCAATCCTGATTCGTGTGCTTTTTTTTTATGATCTTTCTAATAAAAAAATCTCTCTCTCTTTTTTTTTTTTTTTTGCTGACTTAGAACTGGAAGGGAAAACAACCGATGCATTAAAATGCATCGCTTTGCAAGTGTTTCCAAACGCGTTGCATTAAGTAAACTATACTTTTTAAAACCATTCAATTCGCAACACCTAAAAATAAATATACAATTTTATATCGACTGAAATGGAGTTGGGCTGAACATATTGCTAGAATAGATGATAATAGATTCAAGAGACTGTAAAAGACAGAAAGAGACCACATATGAGATGGATGGATGAAATAAGAAAGTGTGCATGGGGTGATGTAGAGAAGAGAGGCTAGAGATTGGAGAAGATAGATTCAACCTGGAGAGACTTTTATCCTGCAGTGGATTAATAGTGTTTGATGATGATGATAATGATTACAAAATTCCTCTGTATATACATCCAACTTGTTTTATTGCAGGGTGATAAAGATTTGAGTGTTTTTCCATCATTATTTCATCTTTTGCTAAAAGTATGTAGATCCCTATTTGAACTATGTGCCAATTACTTAAAAAAATCCTAAACTTGGCTAAGACTTAAAATAATTGAGTTGTACCAGTCTGGATTCAGCCCCCAAGCCATGGGCAACAGAAAATATGTTAACTATTAGATCCTGAGGCTCTTCTTATAAATGGGATGTACATAAATTATCTTTACAACTTGTGATTCATAATAATAAATTGAAAATTGCCGAAATATTGGGTACATTCCATTTAAAAACAAACACAAAATTTTCTCTAAGTACTCGTTAATAGCACCTAAAAAGAAATCACTATAATTATAAAAGAAAGTATAATGTGTTGGGTCACTTCTATCTTTAAAAATTGATTAAGTACTGCTAAAAACTTTATCCTGATTTAAAATATCATAACTGCAATTGAAGATTCCATACGAATATGCTGCTTTGTTGACATATGTATTAATGGGTGCAAACAAGCTCTGAATTTTCTGCCTATCAGGTAAAACACATGAGAGGCAAAACTCTTCATACAGTAGTGTCACCAGAGTAATCAATGGATACAAGAAGGTTTGTGCATAAAATCCTTATCCAGTGTCTACTCATCCAATATCTTCGGACTATTTTCTAGCTTGTACATTTCATCAGTGAGTCTGGGAATATTGAATGAGTAGACACTAGATAAGGATTTTATGCACAACCTTTCATGCATCCAATGACTACTCTGATTTGCACTAAGTGGCACTACTGTATGGAGAGTTTTGCCTCTGTGTAAACAGCTTGTGTAAGCATAAAAAATGCTGATCCTATGATGTTTTAAGGTGTGATAATAGAGAAAATTTTTGAAAGAAGTTTGTTCTGTATGCATTTATCTAATTTGTAAGTCTAAATCTCCAAATGATTTTGTTATTTATGATCAAAGTTGCAATTGATAATTTTGTTTATTTTCTTATATTTCGAATATAAGATGTAGGTGTTGATAAAATATGTCATTGAACTCTTAATATGCATTTCGATCTATCGACATCTCTTCAGTCAGCATTCATTTGCAATACACTAATTTTAACTTACAAGTATTGTGAAGACTTATAATAATCATTTTTAATAAGTAGACAAATTATTATTACTTTCTATTATATAAATTTTTAATTAGATATAGATTAACTGAAACACAGGCTTATTATATACCTGTATCTATATATGTAATATATAGGGTATATGAGCACAGACTTTCACACCACCCACCACTCTCCACTCTATCTCATACCATTGATACCCTTGAACACATATATGTTGAAAAGATAAATAATCACCAATATACGTATTTCATGCTAAACCAGCAATCATCAGTTGGTCCATATTACCATCTCTACACATATATGCTATAAGTCTGTGCTCATATACCCTATATATTAGATATATATTTTAAATTCATTTACTATGCATAAAAGTATTATTCTTTTATTTATTTATTTTTATATCATATGCAAGGCCTCATATTTTTAGAAATTAAAATTTTTATATTTTAGATATACAGATATAGAAATTGGAAAACCTAAGTGAAAAAGATTTAGTCAGATCAAAAAAAATATATTAGCAATTTTTTTTTTATGCGCGTACAGATTTAACGATACCTAAAACTTTTAAAATATTAATAATTTCTGATGTAATAAAAAGTATTTTAAACATCCATTATTTTTTAAAAATTGATGTTTGTAAATTTTGCTTTTAAAAAAGAAACATGAATAATTAGAGTACATATACGCACACGCGCGTGCGTATGTAGATAAAAAAATATTTAAATTACTTATTACGTTTAACTGATAGAATATATATTTTTTAAAAAAAGCATTTGAAATAGATATTACTATTTAAAAAATTAGCATTTTGTTTAAATTAATAAAAGTTAAATGATAACTCGTTACATCCTCTAGGCAAATGTTAATAAATTAATTGCAGAAATCTTTTAAATT
This sequence comes from Epiperipatus broadwayi, assembly GCA_028023455.1. NCBI lineage: Eukaryota > Metazoa > Onychophora > Udeonychophora > Euonychophora > Peripatidae > Epiperipatus > Epiperipatus broadwayi. Next base: position 76,540 of record JAQFVV010006892.1, read on the forward strand.
ATTCGTATAACAAAAAAAATAAAAAATAAAAAGCGAAGAATTAAAATTATAAATTAATTATTCTATACATATTGGTTGTCATGGTGATAGCGAGGATAAAAAGTAAGAAACAAGTATTTCCGAAAGCCTATTTATAAAAGTAAATCAATTTATTAGACAAAATAAAAGATAAAAGTAAAGTTAAATAATATTATCCGTTTATTTATTTATAAAACAAAAAGTAAACAATGCAATCATATAAATTACTTACAAGAAAAAAATCGTCAGCGAGGAATTTAATATGTTAACAAAGAAAATAGAAAACACAATAGAAAAGTAATGAAATAAATTAGAAACTCATAAATTATCATTTAGTAATTAAAGATTAACTTTACATATAAAATCTCCTGTGAATTACTATTTAAATGTAATCTTTTGATATATTGGTCACTATTTAAACATTTTTTTAATAAAGTAACATTCAATTCTTTGTCTTCTCAAATCAGAATCGTAGAATAATCTATTGAAAATGAAAAAAATATAAATTGTCAGGCATTGGTGGTCAAAAAGTCAGCGACAGCTGCTTTACAAGCAGTTGTCCCGGATTAGCGGGTTCGCTTCCCGGCTGATGCTATGACACATAAAGAAAAAAAAAATTATAAATTACATACATGAATATATTTCACATTATTCTTTTGAAGAAACATTAATATTCTTCTTTACATTCCATGCACTGACATTATTAATAAATAAAAGGTATTATTAATTATATTATTCTTTTGCTAAAATATTGAATGGTTTAGTAGAATAATCTTTTATATAAGCTATAATAACTGAAACACACAGGCTTATTATATACCTGTGTCTATATATATGTAATATATAGGGTATATGAGCACAGACTTTCACACAACCCATCACTCTCCACACTATCTCATAATACTGATACACTTCAACACATATATGAAATAATAATAGCCTGATGTTTTTTCAAACCAGAAATTATAGTTATTTGTACATTTCAAAGATAAATCCAGATAATAATAATAAAAAAGGCAACCTAGTTTTAAAAAAATTTAATCGGTCTCACACCTATCTAGATAATTATATATGTTCTCAATCACAACCATAACTTCCTTTACAGTAACCTTATTTTGTTTGATAAAAAGTTTTGGTTTTTGTGTACCTGAGTGATATATATTTCTATAGACCAAATAAAATTTACAAATACTGTATATTAAATAACCTCAATATTACCACGTTTTATTTTAAATTAATATATTTATAAAGATATTACATGTTGGAAAAAAAAATACGTAAACTCCATGTGTTTGTGAGTTTAATTTTTAAAAAATCAGATATATTAATCTTTAATTGAGTTTTAAAGTTTATGTCTATGCTAGAGATAATTTCTAGTTTAGGAAATGATTAATAATAGTTATTACTATATTTATCTAAAGTGGATAGTATCAATAATGTGGGTTAAGTTAATTTAACAATTATGATTCAAAATGTAATTATTAAATATAAATAAATATTTTTCATATAGTAAAATTGTATATGAGAGATAGTGACCTGGACCAACTGATGAGTGTTAATTCAGCATGAAATGCATCTTGGGGTCATTTGTTTTTTATTTGATCTTTGTTTATATAAATTTAAAAGAGTATGTGGTAATATTGAGGTTGTTTAATATATTTATAAAGATATTACATGTGGAAAAGGGGAAATATGAATAACTCCGTGTGTATAATTTTAACAAACCAAATATATTAATCTTAATTGAGTTTTAAAGTTTGTATATGTGCTAGAGATAATCTCTAGTTTAGTAAATGATTAATAGTAGTCATTACTATATTTATCTAAAGTGGATGGTGTCAAAGATGTGGGCGAAGTTTATTTGACACTTGTAATTCAAAATGTAATTACCAATTAAAGTTCTGTTTCACAATGTTTCAAAATAATTGCAATGGTGAAAATTGATATCTTAATTTTAAAATACTTTTATTGTTAATTTCATTAAAATTTATTTGTATTCTTTTTGTTTAATACATGTTTGTTAGGTGTGTGTATAAATATCATGAAATTAAATATATATACACCTGGGTCTCATTTTATGTGGTAGATAGGTTCCACAGAAAACCCACATTAAAAAAAATTGCACAAAAATAGACTTAACTTACCTTAAAAAATGGGGGATAGGTTCTGTAATTTTCAGAATTTGCATAAAAGCAAAGCAACAAGGAAAAATTACTTTAAAATTTGCATTAAAAAAATAAGCAAATAAAGTATGACTAATAACAAATTTCAAATATTTGAAAAAAATTAATACAAGACAAACTTTTTTTACTTTTTTTATTAACTACAGTATTTAATTTTACATTTTTTATACATATTTATATCATTACCGCTAGCGTTCATTTGTAAACTGGTAAGAAATCAGATTCAATGTGATGTGATGTATTGTGGATTCTCCTTAAATGAAGTCAAGAATCTCTCAGCAATTATGCCCAGAGAAACCTGTTAGCCACTTTATTTTTATTTGTGATGTGATGTACAACTAGCACCACTTTCAGTCTTGTGCTGTGTTAATGGTTTTCTGTTTCTATATTAAAAAATGAGATCGCAATCAAAACAAAAAGATTATACATTATCATTAGAAAGATTATTTTCAGTTTATAAAATCTTCATTTTTTATTTTAAAAATCTAAAAGATGATTAACTGTGATATAAAGCAAAATACGTTTTAAAAGTTTAAATTTTTGAATATTTATTGCAATATTTTTATAAGTAAGTATAAGTCAATTATTATTATTATTTACTCATTAGTAGAATTAGGTCATTTACACAGAAGCTAAGTTTCTCAATACAGCTTCAGGCCATATTCACATTAGCTGCTACTATAACATATTTTTGAAAAAAAAAAGTATTTCAAGTCAAAATAAGTTATTAATAATGTAAATTTCTTGATATCTAATAAATATAGTGAAATATGAAAGATATTAAGAAGAAACATGAATCACATAACTTCAAAATCGCATTAAAATAATCTGCATAAAACAAGACCCAGGTGTATATGCTATTTATTAGTTGTATATATATGAAAATATCCTAGTGTATCACTAGCTGAAAATTCAAATATAAAATGTTCAAATCATCTCCTAAATGTTATTTTTCCAGCAATGTTTTCTGTGAATAAATATAGTCTGAAGTTCAGACTTTATATTTATTCACAGAGGACGTTGCTGAACAACCATAACATTTGGAATGGTGATTTGAACATTTTATAAAAACTATTATTAATATATTAAATAAATCAAACATACGTTGACATAAAATTAATATCTTTAGTTTGAAAAATGAAACTCAACAACCAATTTCTTGAAAATTTTAAGAAACAGTACTTTTGTAGAAAATGTACGATGAAAGTTCACCACCCATGTTTATTTTAATTATCCATTCACAGAGACATCAAAAAAATCTTGCAAATAATATGGATGATCACAAGCTATCATATTTAATATTATTTTTTTAATATGTTTCTAAAAAACAAAAGAAAATACACAAAATTACACATGATTGTAATTAAAGAAAATTTAACATAAATAAAAAAGCTAGTCAAAGAAAGTATAGTAAGAGTGTGTTACAAATGTGGGTTCTTCATATTGGTGGGCAAAAATCCTTAATAGTGTGCACCATTGCCACAAATGCATCTTCATCTTTATACAGTCTGTGGAAAATAAATACTGCTAAATAAGAATCAGTGGTTGTCTCACAGTTATGTGTCTTTTGTTTCTTGTCATTAGGAGATCCCAAATTTTAATCATTTCCACAAAAAAAAAAAAACAAGTAAAGCAAAAACTCAAAAATAATATTACTCTAAATGTAATAAAATGTCATCAAATAATGATAACTGCAACATGTTTACATTTATACGCTATTGTATACGTTGAAAAATTAATTATATGTTGTGAAATGAAATTTATAAGCTATTTAGTAATATTTTTTAAAGATAACATTAACTTATAATTCATTTTCTTAATATTGCTTAATTTTAATAAGTAACATGTTCATTAAAATATTTTTGATATAATAAATATAAACAAATAGTTGAGGCCCCTGAACATGGATAACTAAGACAAACACGGATGCTGTACTTCCATCATACATCTATAAAAGTATCCCAGAAACTAATCAAATGGTGAAATTAATATTTTTAAATAAAAATGATATCTAAATAAAATGTTTGCAGTCATTTTCAAATAAACGCATAAGTAAAAGTGAAACACCCTTTAAACAGTTCACGACAGTGAAAAGATCTCTATAAGAGCGTCTCTTCCCAATTATCAACAAATTGAAGCAGGATTCCTACCACGTTTATGTGAAAATAAGAGAGGGTCTTATATTAATTTTTGCTCCAAAAGATGTCTTAGGGCTTATTTTCAGAGGATTTCTTATCTTTTAATGTTCAAAAATCTATATTTATTCAAAATGTCAAATCAACTTTCCAACATTATATTTCTTCAGTAACATCTTTGGTGAATATTTGAATTTTCAGTTAACACTAGACCTGTGAATATTTACATTTATTCAAGTACAAAAATCTACATTTATGCAAGTCATCATCATCATCAACCATTATCAATCCACTGCAGGATGAAGCTCTCTCCAAGTTTAATCCATATTCACTGATCTTTAGCTTCTCTTCTCCATATCACCCCTGCACACTTTCTTATTTCATCCATCCATCTCACATGTGGTCTCTTTCTGGGTCTTTTGCAATCTCTTGTAATCCAGTTTAAGATTTCAATTGTCTATCTATTATCATCTCTTCTAGCAATATGTCCAGCCCATCTCTACTTCAATCTTTTAATTTTTTCAATGAGGTCAATAACACTTGTTTGTTCTCTTACCCATACATTGCATTTTTGATCTCTTCTTGTTACTCCGAACATACATCTCTTCATACTTCTTTGAGTGGTCTGGGGTACAAATATCTATATCTATTCAAGTACTTCTCTTTACAGAAAGTCATGAGACTCTTGCTCCAGAAATCCTCCATGATTCCTCTCTTGTCTTCAATGGAAAGCTCTTTCTTTTTGCATTCACCTTATCTAGAGTCAAAATATTACTCTTTTTAAATCTACCATTGAAATAAGTGTTAATTGAAGCTTACGAGATGGGTGTGGTAACAAAAATGATTACAGTTAAGAATGATTATCCACATAAAATCAACAACACAAAGGCAAGCACAAAAATGCAGAAAACATCTCTGTGTTTCACACTACATTAAGTATGACTGTTGCAACACAAGGCATATTGAATTACAAACATTCACATAAGACATAACGACTTCCATCCATTATCCATTGTGCACATTGGAAACACTTTCCAAATTTCTCTTAATAGCTTTCCTTTGGTACTTTTTTAAAAACCTTTCTTTAGGAGAAGGATTTTGATTATTAAAATCACTTCTATTATTTAAAGTCTTTTGGAAGGTAAAAATATTTAAGAAACCAAACTGATTTTTCATTCATCTTGAATATTTAAAAGCTATCATGGTCAAACTCTAAAGCTAAATCGAGCAATCTAAATTTAAGTATTAAATATAAATAAAATAAGTAACTAAAATTACATAAATAAAATTATAAATTATCTGATATACTGGTTTGTATAGGTAAAAAATTTTATTAATACAGATGGAAACATAATGGATGAAATTAATCATAGAATTAAACTTAGTTGGAGTGCTTTTAGTAGAAATAATTTGATACTAAAAGGAAATATGCCTATGTGTTTGAAAAGGAAAGTTTTTAATAAATGTGTTTTACCAGTTCTTTCTTATGGATCTGAGACTTGGACACTTAATAGAAGAGCAATACAGAGACTTCAGACCCCTCAAAGAAGTATGGAGAGATGCATGTTGGGAGTAACAAGAAGAGATCGAAAACGCAATATATGGGTAAGAGAACAAACAGGTGTTACTGACCTTATTAAAAAAATTAAAAGACTGAAGTGGAGTTGGGCTTGACATATTGCTAGAAGAGATGATAATAGATGGACAACTGAAATTTTAAACTGGATTCCAAGAGATTGTAAAAGACCCAGAAAGAGACCACATGTGAGATGGATGGATGAAATAAAAAAGTGTGCAGGGTGATGTGGAGAAGAGAAGCTAAAGATCTGAGGAGATGGATTGAACTTGGAGAGACCTTCATCCTGCAGTGGATTGATAATGGTTGATGGTGATGATAAGTAAAATTTTAAAAGTTTGTTAAATCATTCACAAAGTCAATAAATTGGTTACCTTAAGTCCAAGATTCAACTAACAGGATATTGTTTCTCTACACAGCTAAAATTATATTTGTTAAAAATGGTTGATGTCAAAATACATGGGCAATGGAAAAACACATAAGTACCATTATAATTTATATTATTATTTATTTCAAGCATTAATATTATTTATTTATATATTCATTACTCTATATTTCAATAAGTGCATTGTGGGTTTCAATGGACGATCGAAATTGATCCATCTGGCGAATGATCTTCACTAAAGCTTATGGTTGGTGTGGGACTTACAAGCATCCAAAAATGTTACTATGGTGTAAGTTCAAAGCTAGATTGATAGTGGTACAATTATGAGTTTGTTAATAGTATAATCATCCCAAACAACAAATATTCTAGTCACTTCAAGTATCATAAGTTATATCCAGATGGTGAATAGGAAATATTACTATTGTGAAAATTATCAGAAATAGATTATAGAGTGATAATGTCTGTCTGTTAATCATAGTTTATGATTAAATCGGTAGCCAATCATTTTATGTACTTGAATCTGGTAACATTTAGCTATCAAGTGTTGCCTTACCAAAGCATCCTATGTGTTGCTTACAATACATTTAGCACCACAATGTGTTGTGATTAACTCTCCTGTATCCATTCTGCTATGTGTATGATAGAAGTATGAGAATAAACACAAACACTTAGAATAATAAAGTGATGTTGCACAAATGAAGATGAAATGCAGATAACAAAGAGCAAACATACTAGGGAAAAATGAAGCTGGATATTAAAATGAACTATGTGGTGTTGTTATGTGGTTGGGGGATTGACTTAACAACCATTCGTATTTATAAATAAGAATAAAGAATTTTAATACTAGTTTGTTCAATAAATGATAAGGGTTAAGGCAAAAATTCAATTTGAGAAATTGAAAGAAAACTCTGTAGTGTTAGCAGAATATACAAACATCATAGAGCTATAGGTGACATTAAGTAATGAAAAAGAGGCTCAAGAAAAAAAACAGAAGGATCACAAGAGTGACAAATGAAATAATGTTAGTGATGAGATTAATGGCACAAATGGAAATGATTGCTGGCCAAATAGAAGATGATAATACTGAAATGAATGAAATAGCTGATGATAGTAAAAGCCAAATGAAAAAAATGTTTAACAAGATGTCAAGTCTGATGAATGAAATTAAAAACAATCAAAACCAACTGAAAGAGGAAATTATGAAGAACTTAGAAAGTGGGTTATAGTGCTGAATGACAGCATGGAACAGATTTATAAGAGCTTCAAAAAAAAAACAAAGAAAAGCAAGGCAGCAAAACAAAACAGCTACAGATAACAACAATCCAGTTATAAAGTGTATAGAATTAATAAATGGACTAACAGCCATATAACTTTGTTGACAAATGGGAAATAAAAATAATGTTAAGGTTTGTTTCAGTCAGGTGATTGAAGTATTTGTTTATATAAGTTACTTTTTACTGACAAAAAGAACAAGGATGTGGTCAGCACAGCTGCCTTACAAGCAATTGTCCTGGGTTTGTGGGTCCAATTCGATGCTTTAGCACATGAAAAAAAAAAGAACAAAACTACAATAAGAATTATTTTTCTTTTTACTATATTGATTAATTATTAACCTATGTCAATTTTTATTTATACTAACCCACTTCCACTAAATATTATATCTGTTTGCCTAGAGTAAGTGTATATTTATATTATATTTTTGTGCATTATCTAATTTGTAATTGGTGCTGGATACATGTGTTATTAATAGCATTATTCACATATGTAATTCAATTTTGATAGTGCATCTGGGATAATAAACTTATTTTGTGTGTAACAGGCAATGTAATTTATCATTAGCTAGTAATGCAGAAACCTTGTCAAGAGTTGTAACAACCATTGTTTGAAAGAATATAGAAATAACTCACATGTTACTATTACTATAGAATAAAACTGTTATATATATATATATATATATATATATATATAACAGTATATATATATATATATATATATATATATATATATATGTTATACTTAATGTTTTCATGGTTATATGATGTAGATAAATTATAACTTTTTGGGATATATATATATATTTGGTTTATTCACTTTTCATTTATGCATTTCAACATGTTAACTGAGTAATGTAACATTGCTAATAAATTTCATAACATCAAAGCTATAATTCATTGCTAACAGGATTTCTACTAAAGGGTATAAGTTCAAAGCAATGTTGATAGTGGTGCTGTTGTGGGCTATTAATAGTATAACTAGCCCAAACTAACAAATATTCTAGCCACCTCAGGTATCATAAGTTATATTCATATGATGAACAGGATATATTATTGCTGTGGAGTTAACATTATCAGCCATAGATATTAAAATGATGATGTCTCTCAGTATGTTGATCATAGTTTAAGATTGGATCAATCGATCATTATCTTATATACATTGAGCCAGTTATTTTGTCTGTGGGCTAGATGAATAGCATGGTTGACCAGACAATTTCTTTCTCTCTGCATATTGTAATTAAAAAAAACAAAGCTGAAGTTGTGGATCGAAAATAGTACATAAGCCCTTGTCAGGTGTCAAAATGATTTAGGAGACCATGTAGTGCAGGTGGTGGAGAATCCAGTTATAAATAGATACATAATAATGAATTTACTGTGTAATAAATAAAATATACCAATGAAGTAAATTCAAAATGAAAATGAGAAGAATGAAGAAAATCAAGAAATGATTGAAGAGTACTAAAAAAGAAGATATAGAGATTTCTGATATAGACACTGTTGACCCAGATAATGACATACATAAATAAATGGAGCAAAACATACAAATAAAAAGATTAAAATTCTCAAAAAATGTCCATCATTACAATTTGATATAATATGGATGATTAGTACATTATTCAAATAGATTCAAATTGAGAAAAAAAGATAGACAAAAGCAGAGGGAAGAACTTGTTGAAGAAAAAAATAAAAAATATGGGAGAGGAAATAAATCAAAATATACAAATTGGCTAAAACAGATTAAAAATAGTCAAATGCAGATTAAATTAAAAATAAGAAATGATAAAAAATGACAAGTAGAAATTGTATAAAAGCAAATGGAATTAATGATGCAGAAATATTTTAAGCAAAAAATTAAAAAAATACAACAAAAGCTAAAAGGATAGAATGAGATAAAGCAAGTGGTCTTAAAGATGATGTACAGATTGAGAAAATTAAAAAGAATGTAGAAAATAAGCAAATATAGCTTAAAGATGAAGCAGTGAATTAAATGAAAAAGAATGAATTATTTAATTTGAATTAAGATCTAAACAAAAACCAAAATTATGTGATAATGTAAAAATTCAACATGAACAGTTTCAAATAATTGAGCAAATGGTCGAAGATAAACTTATTACATTAAAGCAAGATAAAGATGATGAACTAAAACTATTAGAAGAAACAGAAATGAAGCAAAAATAGATTAAAATAAAAACAAATGGCAGAAGATAAATCTGTTGAGTTAAAACAATATGTAGACAACAAACTAAAACTATGTGTGGAAATACTAATTGAAATTCACAAGAACAGGTTCAGATAAAAGACTAAATATTAGAAGATGGTCCCTACACTTTAAGACAAGAGAAAAAGTATGAACTAAAACCATATGAAATTTAACAAAAAACAGTTAGAAATAAAAGATCACAAGGCAGAAGATAAAGCTGTTGAATTAAAACAAGGAGATGATAGTGAATTAAGACTATTAAAAGAAAGTAAGCAAAACTGTTAAAATTAAAAATTTAGATAAAAAATGATAATCCTGAAGTCTTAGAACAAAAATATAATGGGTCAAAATCATGGGATAAAAAGACAATAAAAAGATAATAGTAAATGAAACAAAAGAATGTATATGACCAAAACCAAACAAAGTTAATGTTAAAACAAAAATGGAATGAGGACTTATCATCTAAGTTAATCAATGCACTGGATAAAGAAATACAACAGCCTGAATTAAACCTCAAATTTGTGCTAACAAATTTTTTATTTATATACCATATTACCTTGAATATAAGATGCACTTTTTTCCAAATTTTGGACCAATTAAAGAGGTGTCTGAAATTTGAAACAAAAATGTTTAACATCTTATTTCTGTGGTGGGTTTGCTTTTTACTATACATCCACATGGTACTATGATTGATATCCCTATGTAGAATAGCATATTAAATATTTTTAATCAAAAAAAGATTTAACAGTAAATGTCAATATTTTTCAATTCATTTCATAAATGCCCTCAACTCACTCTTAAATTGCTACTTTTAATATTATTTTTCCTATTTTACCATTATTTTGAGAAAACTGTAGTGAAACACCTTTAGAATTTTTTATGACTACTAACTGATTTTGACAGTTCCCAATATCTTCATTTTGAATTTCAAAGTGAAAATAAATGTTTTAGAATCTTTTAATGTTATTTTGCCAATTTTACCATTATATTATCAAAAAAACTGTATGAAATAACTTTTAGAATTTTTTACAATTATTAAATCAATAAGAATTAAAGTTATAACAATGTGATAGATAAAAACCTTCCTTCCAAGATGCTGATTGGTTGTTTCTTGTTATCTACACAAGAGTGTCTGTCAATGATTTTGACAGTTCACAATATTTTTGTTTAAATTTCAAATTGAAAACAAATGTTTTAGAATTTTTGTTTTACACATTTTTAATTTTTTACAGAAAATTTGTAAAAATAGTAATTATTTTACAAGAGTGTTTCAGATTTTAATGGAAATTTTTACTTTAACCTGAAAACAAATTGACTAAGAAATGATAATTTTCAACTGCAATTTATCACATAATTGGATATTAAACTTAATATAAAAACAAAAAACAGTGATCTGGTAATAATACCAGCAAATATGACTTGTAAACTCCAACCCTTCGATGTGTCTGTTAACAATTCTTTACAGATAGAATGAGAATCCATTATGGAGCATATTTAAATCTAGATCATCCTTTGACACCAACTGGTAAAATAAGTGAACTTCATAATCTACAATAGATCAGTGGATTTTGCAGTCTTTCCATAAAATAATTATCAAAAAAAATCTTCCATAAAATCTTATAATGCTGATTATTTTAATGACACTGATAATAATATACTCTGGTAGAATAGTGATGATGAGAATTCAAATTCTGGAAGTGAAGATATTGAAAGTGAAAGTATATCTGAGGAAAAGTCACAATAAATTAGGGTGAGCTTGTTGTATTTATATTAGTTTCTATTTAAGTAAATAAAAATATTTCTTATAATTTCAATAAAACTGCTTTTAAATTTTTTTCTCAATTTTCCAAGTTTAAAACCCTACTGTGTCTTAAATTCAAAGTAATATGGTATTTATTATGCATATTGATGTGCAGAATTAATAAAGAGAAGTATACCAATAAACACAAATTTATTTAAAATTTAGGGGAAAAAAGAGAAAATACTCTCCCACAAGTTAAGAAAAAATCTCCAGATAAAGGTAAACTGTAAACCACTATAAAGAAACATATGAATATTCAATAAGTTGATAAAAGTCTTATAAAATGCCTGAAGGGCAAACAGAAAAATTAATGCAGGTACAAATTTTTTGTTGTCTTTTTTTTTTGGTAGTGTTCTGTTCCATTGTTTCAGCCACTTGATGGCATTGATGCTAAGCAAAAACACATATATATAACATTCCTGGACAGTGATTCTATAAAATTATTGACTTTATTTTTGGAATAGGAAATAAAAATAAATTATATTATAATTTACATTAAAATTAAAAAAAATTCAAACAAAATATAAAAATGTAAGCTGATTTTTTGGGACAGTAATTAATCAGAGACTAGCTTTTTTCATGTGTGTGTGTGTGTGTTAACAAAAAAATTACATGTCTTTCTAAGAGCAAATAATAGTACATTAGACACTTTTTGGACAGTAATTAATCTGAGACTGGCTTTTTTGTGTGTATGTGGGTGTGAATATAAAAAGTTATGTTTTTTTTAATAGAAAATGATAAATTTTAGCCTTTTTGGGACCTTAATTAATCAAACACTGTGTTTTCAAATCAAAGTCAATTATATTACAACTTTCACAAAATTTAACAAATTCAAACAAAATTTTACAATGAAAGCTGACTTTGAGGTTTTTGGGACAGTAATTAATCAGAGAGTAGCATTTTATTTTTTTTGTGTGTGTGTATCCATAAAAAGTTACATTATTTTTTTAATAACAAATAATACTAAATATAGCAGAGACTGTTTTGGAACAGTAATTAATCAGAGACAGGCTTCTTTGGGTGTGGGTGTGTGGATAAGAAAAATTATGTTACTTTTTGTAATAAAAAATAAAAGTAAATTATACCCTTTTTTGGACAGTAATTAATCAGACACTGTGTTTGGGTGGGGGGGGGAGTAAATTACATTGCAATTTATCCACTAAAATTAATAATTATAACAAACTATTAAAATGAAAGTTGACCTCAGTATTTGGCAATTGCCAATTTTCAGAATTCAAAACAGCCATCTTCCTTATCTTGGACAATTTCTTGTGGATATGTTACTTTCATTGGGATCTTCTAAATAGTGCTATTCTGCACCCTAAAATCCAATTTGTGAGGGTTACACAGTCCTGATAGAATAATGATGTCACTGTTAAAACTATTACAAGATACCAGTAGACCAGTTCATATTAAAAAAACTGGACCTAAAAAGTTTGATTATTTAGACACAATGCAGTCAACACACTCTCACACAATACTGTAGCAAAAATAAACAACCCAGCATTATGATAAAGTGCATAATACAAGCAAGTACGGCAGCCAATGGTGGCATTTTTCTGTGCTTTTAGCATAAAAAAAAGCCGCAGCAGTAGCTTTCAGCTGAGTTAAATGGACTCATTCTGTGTTTATCATAGAAAGAAAGCTATCTGTTTGGCTGTGGTCATGGAAATGTCATATTTCTAGCAATTTAGCTAGAAATAGTGCCATCAAGTGGCTGACATGATAGAACAGAACACTACCTTTTTTTCTGTTTCACTATTTGAGAATTTGAAATGAATAATATGTATTCATTTCAGTGTTGCCTAAGTGGTCTTTCACATAGTTCTGAGCTCATTTTCAATGTTGTGAGTAATAGAAATTAAATATAGCATTCAAAAGTTGTAAAGATTATTATTTAAAATAAATAGCTTAAGATAAACTATTAAATGTAATAATAATAATAATAATAATAATAAATATATTCTAATGTTAAAATAAATTATTAAATGTCATATTGTAAAATAATAGTAAATAATATAATAGGTTTGTTAAAAAGGTTAAATTTAAGAGATTAGTATGATCTATAAATTATGATAAAATTGTTCTTCTTATCAAATATTTTAAAAATATATGGAATGTGTTGAAAACAACCCTATTGAGAAATATATTTAAAACAATTAAATTAAAAGTTACTTAATAAAAAAGTTTAAACCTGTTTTGAGATGTGAGATTTGAAAATAAGAGAAAAATTCAAACAATTTAATAATAATAGTGTTTTACGAGATCAATCAATTAAATAATGAAAGTGGTTTAAAATTCTTGAACTTAAAGTAAAATCAAGCCAAAAAAGTGTCAAAAATAAAGCATTATTAAAGGTATTAAAAACAAGATCAAAATGTAAATGTCAGTTTTCTTGAAATTAATCAATCTGAATTTATGTTTTAATTAAGCTACAATCAATTCTGGATTCTATATTCATGCTGGAATTGACCATCATTATGATAGTTGATTAGAAAAAATTAAAAACTATCAATTGCCAAAGTCTAGCCTGGATCTTTGAAACCTGATCATGCTGTGTGTAGGAATCTAGACTAGACTCCATATAAAGAAAAAGGCCTAAACCTCTAATTTCAACATTGTGTCAACTTATAATCGGTATCCATTAATATATGCATCATAGGAGAAAATTAGTCTGAAAAGAAAATTTCCCAATGAACTATCAAAAGCTCAACTTCAGAATTTTTGTTCTGTAAGTTAGAAAAATTGTTTAAACTATTATTTGTTTTAGTATATATTTTATTCTAACAAACTATATTTTATATTATTGATTAATTAAAACACCAAAATAAAAGTTTTTAGAAAAAAGTTAGCTGCATTTTAAAGCAACTAATTTTTTTTTTAAAAAAAGATTTGTAAAAAAATAATAATCACTCAATCTTACGATTTGTTAACTTTTTTTTTTTTAAAAAAAAATATCTTTAATACAAAATTGTCAGATAAATAATCGAAGGTAAAATATGCATTTTAAACATAAATGTGCATGCTTGTAAAATATTTGAAGTGTCTAAAGTGTTAAAAAAGTTAGAAATTCATTTTGAAATTTGATCGATTCCATTTGTACATAAATGAACCCTTATATTAATTGCTATTAGTTAGATTTTGTGTATGTTAGGATTATGTACATGCAATTGTTAAATCATTTTTGAATGGATATTGTGCATTGTATCTATATAGTGAGTTTATTTATGATTTTCTCTCTAGTAAATCTGGGTTGGATTCAAGAAATCACCTCACTCAATTTACTTGTGCTATTGTTAAATCAGGATTAGGATCTAAGCATTTACTAGGTTTATCATTAAATAAGCATTTATTTTTATATGACACCATGTGTACAATTGTATTACATTTGAAGATCAGCCTTTCAAGCTAATTGCACATGTCTTTGTGAGTGTTAAATAATAAATGAATACTTCACTCCACGATACAAGATATAGTATTTATGCAGGAATAAAAAGATATTCCTGCATAAATACTATATCTTGTATTGTGGAGTGAAGTATTCATTTATTATTTAACACTCGCAAAGACGCATGTGCAATTAGCTTGAAAGGCTGATCTTCGAATGTAATAGGTTTATCATTGTAAGAAAAGTATGTTAGTTGTAATTATCCCATATTAGATATATGTGTGTATCTATACTATGAACCTTATTATATAAATAAATCTACTACATCTGTAAGGATTAATCATACATAAGATTATATTCAGAGTGTATTAGAGGCCAAGAATTTACTCTACCACAAATATGATTGATCATAAAAAAGTTGCATTATAAGTTGAATACATACATTAATGTTTAAAATTAATCAAAATAAACCTTCAATACTTTATCAATAATTATTGTTTTTCACCATGCATGCAATCTAAAAAATATACAAAAAAGATTGGAGAAGTAGATTATTTAAGAAAAATAACATTTTGTCTGACAATTATAATATTTTATAATAAGCTATTGTTGTTTTTTGTTGAAATAATTTTCTAACTCCTTTATATGGATTATTGTCCAGTCTGCATATTTATGCCATGTCCATTTCATTGGGACTAACTTATATTCTATTTGAATTAGTCAAGCATTGGAAATAGTCACTGGGAGTCATCATCATTATATTAAAAAATATATTTTAAAATCTTATTTAAAAATATATATTTACATAAAACAGATGTGTCAGTCTATTTCCTGATGTTTAATGTCAGATGGTGGCTTTATCAATTCAAATAAATTTAAATTACTGAAATACATATAGTTTGATGATTACAATATATGTATATATAATGTAATGATAATTTCCCTATTGACAAAAATAAATAATTTTAACATATAAATGTTCAGACATTTATAAAGATAAGGTAGAAATGTTATTTTAAAAATTGGCTTTATTCATTCTGAGCATAATTGGTCCAGATAACAATGAAAAGACAATATTCATAAATTAATTTTAGCCTAAGGGAATTATGAATATCTAACAGGTAACTGTGTACATGGTAGAGTGACAATACATTTTTTATTTTTAATTCACTAATTTATAATAGTCCGAGATAATAACCAGATTGGACACACATAACAACCAGATTTATGCAGAACCTGCCATGTCTCCTGACCATTATCTTCTCCATATTAATAATATTATTAAATGATAAAGTAAAATAATATAATTAGAATTTGAATAACAAGCAACAAAATTATTAATATTAAAAATAATTTTAATTAATGAACAGAATGAGAATAGTATAACAAATCGTATTTACATATTTACATCTAAATAGTTGTAGGGAGAGCACGCTTGACAGAAGATCTTTGTTTATTCAAAACAATTCATAAAAAAAAAGTTTATAATAAATTTATGCAGTTACCTATTTATGTTTCAGTGAACTCACATTTCTTTAACTTTTGACTATAGACATATGACCATAAGAATTCTCATATTTTCATTGTCTACAAGTAATGTTTAATATTTTAATTTTTCATGGTTTGTTTCACTTGTAGTTGATTATCATCAAGTTTTTTTTCTATGATTGAGAGTGTCAAAATTATGCATACATATAAATCCAGTCATAGAAGATATTTTCATTTGATAACTAATTAGAGAGCATGTTTCCTCATATCAAGTGTCACTTATGAGCAATTAATAGACTGATAGAATAGAGGCTAATTTCTAAGGCATTCTTTTATTTATGGATCCATAATAAGCTTTACCCTTGGAAATTTCAGATTGAAGCATTCTGAAATTATTATCCCTGAAACTGCATTATATTTACTTAATTAATCAGTAAAATGTTCTCGACTTCCATTTTATAGTAGCGCAATGAAGAAATTGATTAATCCCCTTATTTTCTTTGAAAAGCAGACGATGTAAGATTTTTTTTTTCGACCGGTTTCCATAGCAACATGATATTATTTATTTTTACATTAAAGAATTGAAATACATTCTTTATTTTTACAATTATTATTATTATTTACATTTTCACATGACTTTTATACATTTTCGAATACATCTTTAAAAAAATGAATATATATTTACAAAAAGCCATGTATGTAAACTCTTTCATGGAGGTTTCGATATATATAAAGAACTCATTCTTATGTATATGGCTCAATAAATTAATAGCATTAAATAAATGATAAATAAGATGGGATAAAACCAATAATTGATTAACAAAATTTCTTAAGAATAGATCATACACCAAATGTGTTATCATTAGTATTAAAAATCATTCAAATGAAAGTAAAATTATAATTGCACACAACTTAATCTAATTATATGACATAATTCCATTAACAAAATTAGAAGACCTATATGGAAAAATTAAGATTAAATTTATCCCAAAAACTTATATGATATCAGAATATCTGATACCTCAAAAAGATATAATGAATCAGTATATAAAATACGATAATTCACACAAACATGAAAATAACTTTCTGAGCAAAAAATTTATGGAAATTAAAAACTCTCATTCTTCCACCATCAAATATCTATTATATTTTAAAAGCTTATTTTAAATTTGATTTGTACTAGAACATATAGCAAAGGCAAAACAGAAAATAGTTCAAGGAAAAAAGAAAAAAAAAATCTAATTAATCATAACATATGATTTGTCACCCATTGTACATTTTCACATCTGGTAAGTGATTCGTGATGTTTCATAGTCTTAATGCAAAATCCAAAACGTCATCAAGATGAGTGAAAATAGTTTATCAATGATAGAATTTCACAAAAAGAAGTTATGGGTTATCTATTACTAAAATTTGGGACTAAAACCAGAACATATTTTAAGAAAGACTTTAAGATATATAGAGAATTGTAACCAATTATTAACACTTAGAAGCCGCTGAGCACTGGTCAGTAAATGGATATCCTTTTAATTTGATTTATTTTAATTCAAATCTTCTTTATCTGCATAAAAAAGTATTTATATATAAAAAAGAGAATATTTTTTTTAAGATCATCTCACATTTTAACCCCTATTATTTATTAATCAGTTTCAGTTTTTGTGTTTCAGTTTTTGTGTTTAAAAATTTCATTTTAAAATAATCAAGTCATTTATAATGTTAACAGAAATAATAATAACTGCACGACTTACAGTGATTGTTGTTAAAAGTTAGATAGAAAGTATCATTTGCATAACACAACATTTATTGTAATCCCAAACCTGGTTTTCAACAGATAATCATCCACACTACAATTAAAATTAGAATAATAAAACAACTATTATATTACAATTCTGAATAAAATGGACTTTGTAGCTAATATATAAATAATTATTTAAATGAATTAGTTTATTTTTCAACAAATGTAAAAGTAAAAATGCGTCGCAAATGCTTTAATCTAATTAAACAGGCAAATTACTTGGCCCAGACTAATATTAAAAATACACAAATGAGTGTCAAGATAATATAAATTATTTTAAATAAGGTTTCAACCTTTCACTTTAATTTAAATATTATTATAAATTTAGTACAAATAAACAGACAATTTTGCTTTTTGAAAAAAGGAAAGAAAGAAACATTATAGAAAAAGAAAAGAAAATTTTGAAAAAGAAATTATTTTACCGATTCAACTATCCTACACAATACTCTAATTTCAATAGCAGACATTTCTATTTTTAGGCAGTATATATATTTAAAAAATAATTAAGCCATCTTTAATATCAGTCTCTTCATTAGGTAGGTAACATTCTATAAAATATCAATTTCCTCCTCTCCCTGACGCTATGCTTTTTCAGTTCTTGTCAATATTAAATTCAAAGTTTTTTCACAACGTAACCTTGCTAAAAAGACATAGCGTTAGGAGGGAATGACTGACATTTTCTATTTGAATTTTTAGCTAGCGATATGCACTGTATTTAGTAATCATACTTTTTATTTGAACATTAGAACTCATCTCATAGTATACTTTTGTCACTAAGAATTATTAGAATTCCTTTGGGTGACATCCGCAAAATAATTAATCTAAACAAAGATGCAGAATTATATCTACATTTATAATGGTGAGTGGCAGTGGTGAATTATCTATTTTTTGAAAACCTAAATTTTAAAAATCTAACGATTTTTTAATTTAAAAAAGTAGATTCTATTTCTGAGCTAATATACTATGGCATACTTATACTATCTTGCATTATTATTACTGAATGCACATATATATTTTATTAGTAATATATAAAGGTGTGCGCATGTACAGACATTTAATGAACAGAATGAGAATAATATAACAAATCGTATTTACAACTAAATAATTGTAGGAAGAGTATGCATGACAGAAAAATCTTTGTTTATTCATAATAATTCATAAAAAAAAAGTTTATAATAAATTTATGCACTTTATCTATTTACGTTTCAATGAACGCATATTTCTTTGACTTTTGAATATAGATATATGAACATAAGAATTCTCATATTTTCAATGACTACAAACAATATTTAATATTTTAATTTTTCATGATTTATTTTAATTGTAGTCGAATACCATGAAATTTTTTTTCTATGATTGAGGGTGTCAAAATTATGCACAAACGCTATAAGAAGCAGGATATAAAATACAATAATTCACACAAATATGAAAGTCAAAACATTCTGAGCAAAAAATTTATAGAACTCAAAAACTCTTATTCTTCGATCAGCAAATATATATTTTCTTTCAATAGATTATTTTAAATTTGATTTGTACTAACAGAATAGTTCAAAGCAAAAAAAGATATCTAATTAATCACAACACATGATTTTTCACCTATTGTACATTTTCACATCTGCTAAGTGATTCATGGTGTTGTTTTGTTTTTTTTTTTTTTCATATGTCATAGCATCGGCCGGGAGGCGAACCCACAACCGTCTGCAACCAACTACTTGCTTGCAAGGCGGCTGCGATGACCTCTCGGCTAACAACGCTTGACAGTCAAAGCGTCATTGAGACGAGTGAAGACAGTTTATCAATGACAGAATTTTACAATGAGAAGTAGTTATTATGGGCTATCTATAAGTAAAATTTGAGGCTAAAACCAGAAAATATTTTTAAAAAGATTTTAGGATATATAAATAGAGACGTGTAACCAACTATTAACATTTAGTAGTTGCTAATCACTGGTCAGTAAATGGGTATCCTCTTACCATGATTTATTTTAATTCAAATCATTTTTATCTATATAAAAAAGTATTTATATATAAAAAAAGAGAAAAAACTTTTTTTAGATTCTCACATTTTAATCTCTATTATTATTCATTTTCAGCTTTTGTGTTTAAAAATTTCATTTTAAAATAATGAAATCATTTACAATATTAACAGGAATAATAATAACTGTTTGACTTCTAGTAATTACTGTTAAAAGTTAGAAAATATTGCTTGCACAGCACATGACCTATTGTAATCCCAAACCTGGTTTTCAACAAATGAGTATCAAGATAATATTTATATTTTATTTTAAATATTATTCGGTGTTCGAACTCAGACTTTTACACGACCCACCACTCTCAGTGCCATCTCATATTGCTGACCCACCTGACTAACGATTGCTGGTTTAGCATGAAATACGTATATTGGTGATTATTTATCTTTTCAACATGTGTGTGATCAGGTAAGTGAGCAATATGAGATGGCACTGAGAGTGGTGGGTCGTGTGAAAAGTCTGAGTTCGAGCCCCGCATATATTACATATATAAATGCAGGTTTAAGCCTGTACAATGTATTAATTTAAATATTATTATAAATTTAGTACAAATAACCAGACAATTTCGCTTTTTTAAAAAAAAGAAAGGAATAAACATATAAATGCATTACAGAAAAAGAAAAGAAAATTTTGAAAAAAATTATTTTACCGATTCAATCATCCTATATAATATTTTAAATTCAATAGCAGACATTTATAATTTTTTTTTCATGTGCCATAGCATCGGCCGGGACGCGAACCCACAACCGTCTGCAACCAACTACTTGCTTGCATGGCAGCTGCGATACCTCCCGGCTAACAACGCAAGACATTTATATTTTTAAGCAGTATATATATATATATATTGACAAAATAAACAAGTCATCTTTAATATCAGTCTCATCAATATATAGTAGACGTTCTATAAAATATCAATCACCCCCCCTCCCTTGACGCTATGCTTTTTCATTTCTTATCCATATTAAATTTCAAGTTCATTCACAAGGTAACGTTGCTGAAAAACATAACGTTAGGAGGGAATGACTGATATTTTTAATTGAATTTTCAGCGAGCGATATGCACTTGTCTAGTAATCATACTGTTTATTTGAACATTAGAACTGATCAGAGTTATCAGAGCTCCTTTCGGTGACACCAACAAAATAATCTAAATGAAGTACAGGGTTACATAATCTATTTACATTTATAACGATGAATGACAGTGGTGAATTATCCATCTTTTGAAATCCTAAATTTTTAAAAATGTCATCATTCATTAATGTTAATAATGCCACAATAATAGCACTGATAGCCTATGCAAATTATTATAATAATGAGAAGAGAGAATTAAAAATGACAGGTTTCCAGATTAATTTCCAACTGGAAAAACTGTATAGAAAAAATCTAAGTGATTAATTGAATAAATTTGTTATACTCTATTTTTCAATTGAGAGTTGCAATATCACATGACTTTTCAAATACATGGCCATACTTTAAATAACAACAACATTTTTAATTTTGGTATATATGCATAATTAGATTTCAATTAAATATCTAATAAGAGTCTCCTAGAATAGTGTTTAGGTAGATGTATAAATAGCATACCAAATTCAAGTTCTAAGCAGAAGGGAAAGGTTTGCTTCTACCAGAAAATTTCCCAAGTAAAATAACGATTTTTTCCCCAGATTACTCAATCAAGGCCAATCTGATTAACAATCAAATAAATGCCATGTTTTCTGCTGTGTAAATTATAAAAGGAAAGTAAATAAACATGGTCGCTAATAGGAAGTTATTAAAACAGGCAAAACTCTCTATACATATTGCTACTCAATGCAATCCAGAGTAATCATTGGATGCCAGAAGGCTTGTGCATAAAATCCCCATCTAGTGCCTACTCATCCAATATACCCAGACTAGTTTCTGGCTTGTGGCCTTTGTCAGTTGAGGAGGCTTGGATCTGAGAGCACTGCATGTAGAGCTTGAATTGGAAATATTATAGTGTTTTCAATTTAAGTCTCATAGTTTTGTAGTTAAGTAGAGATAAAATGTGGCTTCTGGCGGATTGCATTAGATTTTAAGATCTAGGTGCAGTGCTCTCAGATCCAAGACTCCTCACTGACAAAGACCACAAGCCAGAAACTAGTCTGGGGATATTGGATGGGTAGGCACTAATAGGGATTTTATGCACAAGCCTTCTGGCATCCATTGATTACTCTGGCTTGCATTGAGTGGCAATACATATAGAGAGTTTTGCCTGTTTAATAACAGTTAAGAGCAAGCATAACAAATAGTGGTCATGTGATGTTTATTGTCTTAATAGGAAGTTGATTAACCCTAGGAGTACATTCACTCTTTCTCACCCCATGGAAATGTTTTTTTCTTTGAAGTTAGTAATTTAATGTTGGTATTTTGCTTTACTTTTTATATATTGATATGCTGTAGACCAAAGATTTTATAAACAATTGCACAGAATAAAATTTGATAAAATTATGATGGTTTGTTTTAAAAAGTAGTCTATTTTCAGAGCATTCCTTCTTTGCTAGACAAAAGTCAGTTTATATAAATAAATAAGGAAAATCAATAAAAGAACCATAAATATTTATCACGAAAATTATGTAACACCTAGCCAATCAGTGAGATCTGTGATTCTGATGAACTGCAGCGAAAATGAATTCAGCTGTGTCTAAGTAAAAGAAACTATTTCATATAAAGATAATAATAAAATCTTTTTGGTTGTGAATGTTAAAAACATTTTGCTAATTTATTATGTAAATATCCATTATTACTTTTAGTCCAATTCTTGAAATGAACTTATTGAAAAATAAGATTTAATTATGTATTATGATAATTTCTAAGTGAAAAATGTAACAAGGAGCCAATGATTTTTTATTTATTTAAAAGATTATATTCCATTTCTGAGCTGATATACCATGGCATATATATATACCCCCCCCCCCACCCACAATATTTTATAAAATATTCCTCTACCATTTAACAAAATAAATAACTAAATATCCAATTAATTAAAATGATTACTAGCTCTATTTCTCTAAAATTACAAATATATATTTCAAAAAAATACAAATATTTATTATTTCAAATAACACACAACGAATAGACTACATTGAGATATTATCCACATATACTATCTCAATCAAAAAATACTATTCCCCCTTTTACCATTCCAAATAACTAACTATATATTCTACTTTAAACCTTTTCACTACAATTAAAATAATAACATTCTTAATATTCTTTTAATAAGAACTACTCAATAAATAAAATTAATAAATAAATAAATAAATAAAATAATACAGACTCATTCATAAATTATCTAACTGATTTAAAAACTTAAACTAAAAATTTTATGATAAATTCACTACCATACTAACAATAATAATAATAATAAAACAATAGTATAATATAATCTTATTACTTCCTAATAAAAAATAATTACTACCAGATTTTAAACTGACAACAAATCGAACATAATATATTTTAATGTAATAACCAACTATGACCAATAATATAAATTATATCCTTTAATTTACATACAAATAAATTTTCAAATTACTTATACACTTTTTTTTCCCTTTCAAACAACTATATCTTCAATTATAATATTCATACATCATCCCAAAATAACAACAAGACAAAGCTAAAATAAATTTACAAAAATTATAATACAAAACAATAACAATATTTTACATTAACAATACCTACCTCCTACACAAAATATTTTACTAATTTATAAAAAACAAACTCTACTTATTTTCATAACTCTACTTTTAAAAAAATACAATATATTATATATATATACAAAATATTTACATATAATATATAACACTTTTTACCCTACTATATATAAATTTAATTTTACAATTACATTCATAAACATCCACAAAAACAATAAAATTCTATTTTTATACAAACCCACTATCAAAATTCTTCTAATTTATTTTATATATATCCGATTATAACTAATATACCTTCCCTACTTAAATACAATATAACACCATCACAAATAACTATACACATTATTTAATTATTTCTTATAAATATCAATATTTAATTTTCTAAAAAAAATTATTCACATTCAAATTTTATACACTTAAAATTTTTAATTTCTTCAATACTTTTAAATATCATAATCTTTCTCTTATATATTTTACTTCACTTATACACAATTCTAAACATCCATAAATAAATATCTTACATAACAAACTATCTTCATTTCTATTTTAATTATTTCTAAAATATTTTCGAACAATCAAAAATAAATAGCGAAAAAATCACAACAAAATATAAAAATAACCAAAACCACAATAACAAGATTTAAAAACACTATAACTTACCCAACCCTATTACAAGACTAAATTCTCCTTATATGACACAAAATTAAAAATAAAAAAACATCAAAATATTAATAATAGTATAAAACACACAAACTAAATAACCAAATACTTTATTTCTTCTAACAAACACATCTTTTTCACAATACTACAACACTATCCACTATCCAATTTCAACAGTAACGACAAATTCTACTCTTTCTAACAATAATAAATTCATTTATTTCAAAACTATACCCTCTAAAAACATATCATATACAACACAAAACACACAACAAAACCACAATTAATAATATAAAAACTATATATAAACACCAACAAAAAAAACAAATAACCACACACTACACACAAACTACAAAAAAAACCAAACAACTACTCAACCCCACCCATAATCTTAACACCCACTTATTTAACAATATTCCCCCCCCCCAACAACCCCACCCCCCCCCCCCCAGCATAACAAAATTTAAATTTTTGTAATTGACCTTTCTACCTTACTATGACCTACAGACAAGGGCACAATATATATATATATATTAATAAATGTGTGTGCATGTACAGACATTTAATGTAGACATGTTAGAATACTCCAGAAACAAAATAAAATAAAGAATGCATTATGCAGAAAGGGAAAACTTATTGAAAATAGCAACAGGCTAATTTACATGTTAAGAAAAGTTTACTTTATGCAAATTAGGAAAGCTGATAAAAAGTTTGCAAAAGAACTAAATGAAAAAAGATGGAATAAAGTTGTGTGTAAAAAAAAACTAGTGGGAAGATAAGCTAGTGAAAGTGAAGTTATTCTGGAAATTAATAAAGAAGAGCTCTAGTCAAGAATCTAATTGGACTGTCTCTAAACTTAATGTGTATGAAAAGTAAGGTGCTTACAGAAATATAGTTACAAAACTACTGACTTACAGAGACTTTATAGATATTAAATTTCTAAGGAGAGTTGAACTTCAATGAGATCTGAGTGATCTTATTCTCAACTGGCCATTAGCATGTTGAACTACTAATATCTTCTTAATAACCTTTATTATTGTTGTTGTTGTCATATGAAGAAGATTGCTGGGACAATTGAAACTATCAATAGTGGGTTGTAAAAAAAGCATTGTAAAAAGTAATAAAGAACTTAAATGATATTAACATTATTATTGTTCAGAATAAATAAACTCTTGAGATTCAGATGCCAACTGACTATATGGCCTTTGATATATATTGTTTGTTGTTTGATGGTTTGTTTGCTTTTAACTAATAATATTAAAACTTCAAAAGTAAATATTTTGGGATATATTAGGCAAAGGATATTTTAGTTAAATAAATAAAAAATCATCGAAAGTAGAATATAAAATTTTGACATATCTTTAAAAGAGAAAATTAAATATTGTTTAGGGTATTGTGAAGTGATTGCGCATATAAGAGGTTATTTTGTATAAACAATTGGTACATTATTTACTTGTCCATGATTTTTATTCAAATATGAAATACTGGGTTTTTAGGTTATAAATTTTGTCAAAAGCCTTCATATTGTTTTAGATAGCCAATCTGATAAACACTAAGTCACTATACATTCTAAGACAGATGATTTATAGAATAATATGGATTAATCAGATATGGGTTGGAGTACTATAAAAAGCAGCAGTACTGAATTGCAGTATTAGTAAGAGAGATTTTTACATCTGTGAATTCTGTGCCCATGGTTCATTTTATTATTACATTGTTGATATAGAAAGAATTAGATGGATGGTACATCAATTTAAATTTTCAATGTTTACCATTAATTTTATTAATGTATAATGTTCTCAAGTCTGATTTTTTACATTTTAGTGAAAATAACCACCAAAATATCACATGATCACCATTTCTTATGTTTACACAATCTGTTAAAAACAATAGCACCTCTCCCCATACGATCAACGTAGTGCAAACCATGATAATCAATGGATGCTAGAAGGTTTGTGCATAGTGCTTTCTAACCCCAGTCTAGTTTTTAGATATATTGGATGAGTAGACACTAGATAGAAATTTTAATGCACACAAATTCTAGTATATTTCTATGGTTTTCACTAGGTGGCATTAGCATATGGAGAGATTTGTTATGGAAGAATAAATATGAACAAAGTGATTATACAGAAAGTGGGTTATTGGTTTTTATGCTGGGTTTGGGAAAAGATAAAGGGGATTTAGATATAAAGGCCATAGAGTTGACAAAGATTATGTTGTAGAAATGGGATGGAGCAGATTATGGGAAAACTTAGAGTGGGGAATGGAAAGGGAAGGCAGAGTGGCTAACAGGTTTCTCTGGGCATAGTTGCTGAGATGTTCCTGACTCTGTTTAAGGAGAAGTCACAGTGCATCACATCACATTACTGTTTTATAGTAAATTTCTTGTACTATACCCATTTATATTTGACTTTTAGAAAGAATAGATTAAATAAAATAATTAAAAACTATTCCATCAACTGTTAAGTGTAACTACTACTTGATTATTACCATTCATAATTTTAAAAACTTCCATTATTTTTAGACATGTTCCAGTTTGCCAACGGGTTAATGCAAACTATTAAGATTGGTAGATTCTGAACTTAAGACCCAAACATTATGATTCAAATATGTTACTTCCGGTGCTCAACTTCTGAATTCTTGATTAATAAATCATTCAATTATTATCAAGTAAGTCAAAATCTCTATTCTAAAACTAATTTCCTAGCTACAATAAAACAAATTAGATAGTACATAAAAAACGTCTTTTATCTATAGTATCTTCCTCTCTTGAAATAAGAAACATTTACATTTTAGGTGAATAAGAAATCTTTGAAAATGTCTTCATTATTTAAAGCAAATGAAACGTTTTCAAGTGTGTGGTACTAAAATTATAGATATTTATTGTTTTCAAACAATTCCATACTCACTGTTTACCCAAAGTAAGCGATATACTTTTAAATCTCAAGTATGCATGCTGACATAAATATGATAAAGAATATATTAAATGATTTTAAATCCATGCTAGTTCTTAGAAAATATATAGCTTTTCTTTTCTTTTTTTTAAAAATAGCATATTGACTACTGTGATGAAGAAGCTCAACTATCTCATCGTTGGTCAGCCTTTTCTTTCACTAACAAACCCTTTTGAGCATTATGTGTTTTTCAAAAAAATAGAGAGTCTCCTAATATAACCAAAATAAAAATTTCATTTTATGTTTCTTACTACTTCAATAGTTTCTCTTTCTCTTTCTTTCTTTATTTTTGCTTTTCTAATATATAACATATAATTATGTTTATTACTAATTCGAACGAAATATTCATTTATGTATTATATAGTTTTATACTCTCAATATATATATAAGACAATGCAAATTTTAAATAAAAAAATTAAAAAAGCTTTATATAATAACTCCTTTATTAAAAAAATCTCTTTTCATTATTTATTCTAACAAAAAATAATAAATAAACTGCAGGTAAAAAATCTCCTGGGAACTTAGTTCCGCATTTAATATGAAAAAAAAATAAAATTTACGTTTTACTTCTCAACATTTTTAA
The DNA here is from genome assembly GCA_028023455.1 of Epiperipatus broadwayi. Taxonomy (NCBI): domain Eukaryota; kingdom Metazoa; phylum Onychophora; class Udeonychophora; order Euonychophora; family Peripatidae; genus Epiperipatus; species Epiperipatus broadwayi. The sequence goes on from JAQFVV010006892.1 coordinate 104,682, forward strand.
TATGATGCTTATCCTATAATTATTAGACTTACAAAATTATTATTATTATTCCATAAATTCATTAGCTCATCATCATCATATCGAACATTACTGATTTATTGCAGATTAAAGGTCTCTAAATTTCAACTAACATTTTTATCTTACCCATCTATGTCACATGTGGACTCTCTAAATCTTTACTAACTTTTGGAATGTATATTATGATTTCAACTATCTGTATATTATATACTGCGTTTCCAATTCACACCAGTGAAGCTATTATTTTAACTGTGTTTCTTCTGGCTTAGCATTTTCAGGGCCTATTTGCTCCCATATTTATAGCCTGTGCCATTCTCTATTTCGTGTTGTCATTCGTGTATGCAAATTATTTAACCAGTTTATTTCTTGGAAAACAAGAATCAGGAATCTTATCTGTTGATGGCCTTTGGGTCGTTCACAATGAAATATGTTTCTTTTACTTTGCATTTGGCATCATTTCTTTCCAAGCATATGATTTCAGCATCAGTGGGTTCAAACCTGTGATTAGATGTTTTTGGTGTTCTAGGAATATCAAACTGCCTTCATTTTTAGTATGTGGTCTATTATATACATGCAGGTGTTGAGATACTCTGGTAGTGACAGTAGCCTGAGTATCACCATAATACATAACCCCATGGTTGGCTTGTAGGCATATTATTTTATATGCCACCTGGGGGATTTGGTCTGGATTGATTGTATCTTTGGAGTTGTTAATAAGTTTGCTAGTAGCTGGAGGGTTTTGAGAACCTACTCTAAATTGTTTGGATAGGTGGTCTTTGGCCACTTTGAGTATGTTGCTTCTAAAAACATGCCCAGCCAATTCCAATACAGTTTCTTAATTCTTTCAATGGTAGAAATAATATATTTGTTCTATCAATTTATATATTTAGTTTTCTATAACATTTTTCTTCTTCTAATAGTTATCTCCTTGTGCTTTATTCTGTGGTCCAGAATCTTTCTATTGCTCTTCTATTAAGAGTCCACATCTTTACACATGAAAACTGGTAAAATGTATTAAAATTCTTGTTTTCAATCTCATGGATATATATTTTTAAAATCCAATAGTTCTCCATTCAAGTTTAATTCTATGTGTAATTTTATTTACCTTGCCTCCATATGGATCAATATTCTAACACAGTGTTTATAATTGTTGTTTTAACAAATGATGGAGGGAATAACCCTTCAGTCATGCACTGTTCATGAATATTTTTTAATCTACATGCACTCATCCATAAGCAAGAGGTTTTAAAAATGCCAAGTCAATTATTTGTGCTTAGAACTTATTCCTATATAAGCCAGCCCTTTGCTTACAAGTCAGGGTTTGAACCTATTGTATGCCTGACACATAAATTGACAAATGAATTGTACAAATTTGTTCAGTCTATTATAGGAGAAAGGTAGAAGTTCATTTTTAACCACCTGTGATTGTTCCTTTCTTTATTTATTATTACCTATATCTTAAGCACTTGATTAGTAGATTTAACTTCTGTTTTAATTCATTACTACCTTATTTTTATGTTTACCTTTTTTCCAGGAAAGCAGCTGAATATGACTATAATCCTACACTCTTGTTTTTATCTCACTGTTCTTGTAAGATTTCTGAAAACTCTGAAGCATTATTTGAAAAAACAACCATTAGATCTGCAAAATTAAAATGCTTTAATTAATCTACATTTTATTTCATTAATCCACAAAATATCACATGATCACCACTCTTTATGCTTACAGAAGCTGTTTACTAGATGGGGATTTTATGAACAAACCTTCTTGCATCCATTGATTACTCTGGCTTGCACTGAGTGGCACTACTATATGGAGAGTTTAGCCTCTGTGTTAATCGCTAAAATACTTCCAGTAAAACTGTTATAATTTTTGAAGACACAAAACTATCATGTCATAAATTCTTATTAAAGTTAGTCTTCTTAAAATTATTATATAATCTAATCACTGCTACTAGGATTTTGATTAATTCTTCAGAATTTGACAATAACCCATTTCAAAACATTAATTACTGCAAAAATACTTTTAGAGTTAAATTATTTTTTGTAATCCACAAACCCATTGCAAAGCAGCAACTCATACTCTTTGCTTTTTTCTATAAATTATCTTCATAATTTAATGCAATCTATTGTTCTAGAATCAATTTTAAAATCAACTTCCATTAGTTAATTTAAATGCAGTTTCCAAAAAGAAGTTTAATAATGGAAGACAGATTTCTATGATTTCTAGTGCATTTCTTTTTTACCTCTATTAAATATCAATATTATCATATAATATTAAATCATCCATGTACTTTACCACTGTTACACAATGCTTTATTTACCACTCTCTTTTACAGTTTTGATTGCCCCAGCCATCTTCTTCAGAACTTTTATATCTCCTAACTTCAATTGCTAAATATTTGAATTTAGCAGTTGAAGTTAGAAGATATAAAAGTTCTGAGGAAGATTGATGGGACAATCAAAACTATAAACTATAAAAGAGGGGGCCAACTGTAAACTGTAAAAGAGGGTGGTAAATAAAGCATTGTGTAACAGTAGTAAAGTGCATGGATGATTTAGTATTATATGATATATTCTTCTATTGTCATATACATCTTCATCATTTAGACATTTGTATATAGTTTTTTCAATAATTTGTATATTTTTACCTGCTTTTATTTAAATCTATTCTATATATATAAAGTTATAAGTGTCAATTTTATGTGATGAAAATAGAAATCCCGGATGTAAATCTGTTAATAAGGATTAAAATTTCTCCCATCCTTCATAATAAAAAAACTATTGTTAAAATTTGTCAGAAACATAACATCTGCAAAAAAAAATAAATGCAGCATTCTGAAAGAGTATTAATAATTATTTATTTAACAATTAATTATTCTGGTCCAATTAATAAAATAATAAAATGTGTATTTATTAAATATAGGTTAAATAAAAAACAAGAAAAAAAAATAAACAAATGTCATTAAATCTACCAGTATCTTTATTTTGCTGTAATATTTAATATAAATACAATTTTTACATCTGCAAACACTTTATTGTATATATACAGACACAATCTGATGTTTCAAATTTTCAAAAGATTGAAATAGGAATGGATCTGAAGAAGGCTGCTGGATAGTCAAAACATCAAATAGCATGTGCATACAAACATTAAAAAAATTTTTAATAAAAAGTGTTTGATGTAAGGTGGACAAATTGTATTTATATAAAAAGAATAAAATTGAATATTATGAAATAGTTAATGTTGATTTATTTAACGTGGAAAAAAATAGAATTTGAATTTCTCCTCATAGTCAAAAAATACATTATGAAAATTTTTGGCAACTTTTTTATAAGATTCTAATGATTTTATAATTAAGTGTGGGTAAAATAAACTTTTAATCTTGTAGAAACACAGCATCTGTTAGTAAAAAAATATTAGCAACTTGCTCTGACTTAATTAATAAAATAATAAAATGTAGTGTGTGTGTGTGCGTTAAATATATGTTAAATAAAAAACAACAAAAAAGAATATGTTAATGCATGACAAACAACTTGAATTTATCTTATAGACAAACAAGGATTTCATTATTAACATTTTTTTTTAATTTTCAAATAAGTTAATATATATAGTGAAATGGTTTACCCTATAAATATATGTAATTAGAGGGGATTTGAACCCAGATATTCAAGCTCCCTTTAGTTATCCACTCCATCTTATACAACCGATACCCATGACCACATACATATGAAAAAAAAAATGATTTTCAATTTTGTAACGGTCATATTTGTACATTCATGCAGCAAAATCCAGAGTTCTGGTAAATTATACTAAAGCTGATCCAAATGAGGGGTTGAGATCTCAAATCTGACCACACTTCAACTGCTTTACCAGTGCTCTGTGATTTAATACCCTATGGATTACATATATAAGTTACAGTTGGTCTCAATTTAATTCATGAGCCAGCGTAGAACAGGGTGGAACATGAGACTCGGGAATGTATGATAAATTACTAATAACATTAATTAAACACACTTATGACTAAATAAATGAGTGTGTATAAATTAACATGCTAATACTAAATTTGGATTGATTTGGAGTGGTTTGAAGTAGATTGTGAGAGATACATAAAACAGAATTACAATTTAAATATCTTTAATAAATAAAACAAGCAAATTAATTAATATAAAAATAAACAATGGATGTGCATTGGTTAGGTTTACACACAGGTATTATAACAATGATGAGCTAATTTAGGTTACAGTGGGTTTGATATGGGAAGCTAAATCTCACAGGGATGAAGTATGGTAACACATAATCTATTCATACTAATGCGTACATTATGAACAATAAATATTCTCCATATACAGATTATTTAAGTAAACTAGATACCACATTCAGACTAATGCTGAATTCTAATAATAATAAGGTGGAACAAACTGGTGATTGTCACAGAGCTTCTGATACTATATGGTGCTAAATTCCTAAGAATTATTCACAGGATTCAGTACCAAGTACTCAGTTCCCTTGGACTGTATGACTTGCTAACATAATGGAACATTAGTTCAGGTGTCGGAGCAGCTTTAGATTTGGTTTCTGGATCCTCATGTTCCACTTCTAAGTATGGTTGTACAAACTAAAATAATGAGGTGACATATAAACCATAAACCCATTCTAACAAAGAAACCATAGCAAGGCATAATACACATGTAGCATTTAGTAAGAACACATTCCTAATGCTTACTAAAGAATATTAAAATTAAATTTAAATCTAAATGTGCAAAATACTATAGTTTCATTCTGCAAACTACCTTACTCCAGTTCTCAATTAGCATACTTTAAACATGCTAAAAGGGATTTCTCTAAAGCAATCTAGTTTAGAAATATTAAATCTGCATATCACATCTAATAAATTAGGGAAGAGAAAAGCATATTTTGGATTTAATTAATAAAACAATTAAGATAATATATAGAAATAAGTGAAATGAAAAATAAGGTTAAATATATGAATATAGTAATATAAGAAAGATTTCATAAATATTACATTGAAATTCTAAAATTATATCAAAGGTAAAAGGTGAATAAATATAAATATGATAATAATTAAGAATAAAAATAAAAATGAAAAATAAAGGATAACATAGAATTTAAAAGTTATAGAATAGTTTTAATAAATAAAGTGATGTTAATAATTAAGTTGATAAAATTGTAAGATTATAATAGATATATGTATGAAATATACTTGTATTGATATAATGTTTAAATTTTATAGATCTGATGAAGACTGCTAAGAACAGTTGAAACTATAAAGAATAAATAAACATATTTTGCTTTAAAGTGTAAGAAGAGTGAAATGTTATTATATGTCATATAATAGTATATTATCATTAAGATTCTTATCCTGGTTTTATGCAAAAAAAAAAATGTTAATATATGTATAAAACTAAAGGTTATCAAAAAAATACAACTAAAAAATAATAACTAAAATTTATTGAATGATTTGCTGCAATAAAAAAGCCAGAATCTAAAACAAAATATCCATGAAATGCAGCTCAGCTGTGACATTTTATTTTCTCAAATTTCTTATGAACCCCAAGCAATTAATCATTCAATAATGATCTTCTTCTACTTCTTTTTACTTCCTCTTCTTCCTCCTCCTCTCCTCTACTTCTTCCTTTCCATCTTCTTCTGCTACTTCTTCTTCCTCATTTTCTTTTTCCACTTTTTCCTCTTCTTCTTCTCCTTCTTCTTTAACTGTACTTCTTATATTTGCTTCAGGTAACTTTATTGTATTTATTTGTTTTTAATTTATCTTTTACATTTAAGCTCTTTGCATAAAATTTTCCTTGTTTGTAGTTTTCAAAAAAAACTTAATATACTTTGTATTTACTTCATAGAATAAATTAAAATTGAAATTGAATATGAGATGGCATGAGGATTTGAGGGTCATGTGAAAGTCTGAGTTCGAATCCCTTATATATTAAATTGAATTATTATTATTGCAATAACACTAAATAATATTTATTTCAATATTTTTATAGAAAATAGCAAAATATCTACAGACAATGTTTTAAATTTAAATATTTATTGTTGAATTATATGTCGTTTTGTATATATTAAAATATTGTAAAATATCCTCTATATATGATTTTTTCACAAATGGGGATACATAAAGATGGAATTAAATTAAATTATTACTATTATCATCATTATAACTAAAATGTCTTCTGAATCAATAAAACTGCATTCTGATGACATTTAAAAAAATATGAATAAAATAAAGAGTCTAGTGGTGTAACAAATAGCACATCTGTCTCTCAGTGACCCTAACCAGAGACTCAAATTCATATAAGATTTTACTTTTTTTTCACACTCTTGAGAAGTTTTAAGCAGAATAGAATTTATTTCATCGCTATCTTATTGCTATCCCAAGTAGTCATTCAGTTATTGATCAGTAAATGGGTATCTTATTATTCTTATCTAAATAGCAAGACAATGAAATAAACCACTAAAACGTTTACTGCCTAACATGTGTTTTACCTGATGAGTCTATTTTCTTCATTATTTATCTGTGAAATAATGGTTTCAATTTTCTACAGGTGTCAGTGTTAAAATGATAACAAACACATATGCAGAAAATATAGATATTGTAAATATTCAGCTTTATTCCTCTCTAATATGCTTTTTATATATCATATATATGACATTTGTAGCTGACATGACATTGAAAGCATGCTTGATAGTAATAAAGCTTAATATTTAACAAATCTACCTTTTCTGCATATGTGTTTATTAACAGTCATTTGTTATGTTAGCTCAGAAAATAAGCAAATAATTTATATTATTAAAGTGATAAAATAAAATTTTGAGAATCAAAGATAAAACAAACTAAAATAAGTAGAACATAAATTAGTTTTGGCAATTACTTTTAAAATAAATGAATGATGAGTATATATTATATTCAAGATATATTATCAAGATCAGTACTTTTAATACATTTTAGTTGCAAAACGCTATTGTCAAGTGTTGGTGGCCGAGTGGTTAGCATGGCTGCAGGTCTTTGCTCAGAAGCAGGGTAGTTAAGACTGTAAGACCATTTAATTTGATAAAAATATGTGACTAACTTTTTATAATAATTTGTAAACATATCATTTCTGTTAATAATTTTTATTAGTCATTTATTAGAATAGAGATTATCCACTTAATGAATAATATTTCTATATAAATGTGATTTACTCACTCTGCTTTGAACACTTTTTAGCAAACAACTTTTTATTGCACATATATGCACACACAATCTTATATTTCGACTATCCTGCAGTCTTCTTCAAAGCTATGATATAATGCACAACAAAATACATAACTATATAAATATTACATATATGCATAGAGAGTCTTATGTTTTGACTGTCCTGCAGTCTTCTTCAAAGCTATGATATAATACACAAACAAAATACATAACTATATAAATATTACGTATATGCACAGACAGTCTTATGTTTTGACTATCCTGCAGTCTTTTTCAGAGCTATTACATAATAAAATAAAATACATAACTATAAAAATATATAATATATAAAACTATATAAATTTATATTTATATAATCAGGTTTTTTATTTTGTTCATTATATCATAGCTCTGAAGATATATTTATATAGTTATGTATTTTATTTTGTTTATTATATCATAGCTCTGAAGAAGACTGCAGGACAGTCAAAATGTAAGATTGTGTATGCATGTATGTACAATAATAAGTTTGCTGCTAAAAAGTGTTCTAAGTAGTTGGATAAATTGTATGTATATAAGATATTATAGCAAAATAAAGGAAGTGGTGAATTCGATAATATTTCTAAATAATATTTCTGTAGTATAATTTTTAATACACCACTGTCACACAAGGTAAAGACTGGTTTGCTTTTACACCTTGCGGTTTCTATTCACTTTTAACCCCTTGTGGAGAGGTATAATCATAAACACATGAAAAAGTTGTTAAAAGCAGATACAAACCAATCCTGCCCTATCTTGCATGTAAGTAATGTAATGAAAATTACACTTCAGAAATATATTCGTATCATTTCTGCACTAATATGTATATTTATAAACAGTTATGAAAAATGAATAACTTTTATTTTTTGTTTTTTTACTCTTGGAAATTAAAAAAATATATTTATTTTCAGGAATTAGGCTTATAAAAATAAATTCCTCTGAAGAAAATACTCTCCAAAGGGGAAAAATTACCTATTTATGAAATAAAATTATTCAAACAGAAGTCAATCTCTGATAATGTGCTATTTCTTAAATATTATAAATCTCTGCTCACTCTCCCACTGGTAAGAGTTTTAAAAACTTAAGTGAATCACTGAAGTTTAGAGCGTACATTCTATATACACCAACTCTTACAGACTATGCTTAAATCAGGGCTTGAGTTTATTGTGTGCCTGATGTTATAATCAAATATTCAATTGTATAATCCTATTTAAGAAATAGCACATTATCAGAGATTGACTTCTGCTTGAATAATTTCAAAGTTTTCAGTGCTTTATAATAATAGGTTTATGAAATAAAGTGTTTGAATATTTTTTTCAAATTACTGCTATTAAACCTAATTCTTAACCCTTTAATTTTTCCATTAAATTATTTATTTTCCATGCATAATATTTTCTTCCATAGATTTTTCATTTCAGAAGATTTAGTGAAAGTTCAGAGTATACTAGCATAAATGATAAGTGAATGGTTTTATTGGTCAGGAATTGGTAAGAAATTGGAATGCAGGAAGTAACAGAACTGAAATTGATCTGAGAACCTGAGGTTCAAACCTTCTACCATTATACTAAATCATAAAGATCATGTGAAACATGTTAATTTATAGTTACAATAGCATATGATATTCAGAGCAGTTATTATTGTGTTTACACGGGATCGTAATAAATAAACGACACACAATATGATTAACTATTTGTTCTGTTTGGTCTGGATTACAGGCCCACTCTACCAGAAAACAATTCTAGCACTAGTATTATAATTAATATAATATTTATTAAATTTACATATATATCTAATACAGAATACTATAGTTTATTGTACACTCAGATACAAGGCTTAATAATATATCATTTCCAGATATATCTGATAGCTTGTTTCATGGGTAGGGAGAATGACCCCTTCTGGCTGTATCAGACAGCTTGCCTTGAGTTGGCAGTAGTCTTAGCAGTGTCTGGTTCTTATGTAGACTTGCCTAGCTGTGTGGGCAAATAGTGTATTGCTATTGTAAGAATGCTTCCTGATGTTTAGGTTAACAGCGCTTTCTCCTGGAGAACATGTAACATCTTTGTAGGTTAGACAGACATTCTCTGGCTTTGATTGATAATCTCACTAGAGCATTCAGGTTCAAAGATCATCATTGCTTATTGGCCTATACTAATCATTGGCTATGTGTTTGGTTGTACATCATCCTACTGGTCAGCAGCCAACAATGCTTAATCTGATCAGATAAAGAAGGAATCTGGAAAAGTCCACTTCTGAGGGAAATGAAAACTATAACACTATTTTATGAAGAACTTGTAGACAATATACATTTATGTAAAATCTGATATACCATTTGCTTGATACTGTTGGCTAAGTTTAAGATCTAGTTACAATATAAGTATTGAAGTAAGGAACTTCAGACACCTTTGTGTGTTTATACTTCCAAATGTGTCATGGATGTTTGTCTCATGTGAGGTTTAACATCTATTTCCAATTTATCCATGAATGTACCTCACTGCTTTTGCAATTAAATATATGGCAACCAGGGTACTTTTCATTGTTGCCTAACTTTATCTCTAAATGATCTGCCAGTTTGTAGCAGATTTCCTTTCTTAATGGGAGCAATTAAATCCATTAAACATCTTCACCTATTGGCCTGTTACTGTCATTAGTTGTATTTTATCTATACATACATTCACTGGTTTTGTAGCAACATATACTAAATCTGATCAAAATAAAATTGCAATCTGGGCAAGTCCATTAGCAGAAAATACACTGAGCCATAATAGTTATAGATTCTATAAATATAATTAAAAAAAAAAAAAAAAACAGATTTTAATATTTTCAATTACACTATTGAATAGATTCTAGTCTTTCTTATTGCATTACCAAATGTATACCATATAATACTAAATTGTTCATCATTTTACTACTCTTTTAAAATTTGAATTTAGAGTTGAGGCTAGGAGATATAAAATTCTGAAGAAGATTGTTGTGCCAATTGAAACTGTAGACTGTAAAGAGAGTGGTAAATAAAGCATTGTGTAAATTTGAATTTAGAGTTGAGGCTAGGGGATATACAGTTCTGAAGAAGATTGCTGTGGCAATCGAAACTGTAAACTGTAAAAAGGTTGGTATATAAGGCATTGGGAAACAGTAGTAAAGTGAATGCACAGTTTAGTATTATACTGAATACATTCTATATAGTCTTGACATGTATAAGATGGATCATAAAATAAACTAAAAAACCAGAATCAAAATTTGAGGCAAAAAATAGTAGTAAAATATAAATTTGTTTCAAAGACTATTTCCTAAAATATGGAATAAATATTTATTGTATGCAGTGAACACTGCTGTATCTGATAAAGATGAGTGAAAAACAATGGCATTAATACTTATAATGTTCACAAACATTTTCATTGAATAATCATAATGTGCTTATTTGCTTTCTAGCAATTTAATCTCATGTCATCATCATAATTTTCAGCCATTATCAATCAGCTGCAGGATAAAGATCTCTTCAAGTTCAACCCATCTTCTCTGATCCCTAACATCTCTTGTCCACGTGATTCCAGCACACTTTCTTATTTTATCCATCCATCTCACACGTGGTATCTATCTAGGTCTTTTACAATTTCTTGGAAGGTGTTTGATATTTCAACTGTCCATCTATTATGGTCACTTTTAGCAATATTTCCAGCCCAAGTCTACTTATATCTTAATTCTTTCTATGATGTCAGTAATGCCTGTTTGTTCTCACATGTTTTTGAAAAGGGAGGTTTTTAATGTATGTGTTTTACCCCTTTTCACATATAGATCTAAGACACAGACACTTACATAAGAGCAGTGCAGAGACTTCAGACCATTCAGCAAAGTATAGAGGGATGCATCTTAGGAGTAACAAGAAGAGATCAAAACAAAAAAGACATGGGTGAGAGAACAAACAAATGTTAATGATGTATGCAAAGTATCATTTTATGAACCACTTAACACAGTATGGAGAGATGCATGTTAGGAGTAACAAGAAGAGATCAAAACTAAAAGACATGGGTAAGAGAACAAACAAATGCTAATGATATATATGTGTGCAAAGTATCATTTTCTGAACAACACTTTAGAACCAAATCACATTTAAAATATTAATAATAATTTCAAATTTAAAACAAATTAAGATATTAATATTTAATAACTTATTACAATTTATTTAAAGCAAGGAAAGAGAGAGACAGAATTATGAAGTGAAGGGTTAAAATGTATTTTATGTTTATATCAAATCAATCTATATTATACTTTAGGAATGTTTCATCAACCTCAATTTCCAAACTGAAATATCAACTCTAGGCATGTGATATCTGAAATAAATACAAAGATGTTTGAAAACTTTAGAAATTAAAAGATAGTTTTCTTTTATTTTTTATAAGTTGTTACAACTTCTTAATTTGCAATATAAAAATCGTAAAGATAACCAGCATGTAGATATTAATTTTTTTAACTACTATAACATTTTTTTCTTCTTATAAATATTAAATAATTCTATTTGTAAGCTTACAATATTTAAAAATACTGAAATATGGATGCATACTTTATTTATCTACTGTAACCTTCACCAACAGAATCCTGTTTTTTACATTGGCAGTTTTGCACAGGTTGTTTCAGAACTATTGATTCAAATAGTCTAAACCTACCGTGGCAACTCTCTGAGGAGTGCCAAAGCATGAAACCATGGTCAGAGGTTAGGGGGAGTTCCTGACAGAGATATTTTAAATGCTGGCGCTGGCTAAGCATTTATCATAAAGCTTGTTGAGGAATTGACAATCCTCATTGTTTATAATTTACAAGCTTATAGCGTCATGTGATCTACGACTCTTTTTTTTTTTTTTTTGTAAGTTTATTATTGGTAAATAGTTATAATTTTAAATTAAATTTCAAACATTTTTTCGTCTTATGAGTAGCAAATGATTATTTTTTAAAGCTGAGTAAAGAAATTTAATTGTGTGCCTACAATAATCATGAACCTGTACAGAGACCTCTAGAGAAAACACAAAAAATACCGGAAATTATTTGATCAATTCCACATTGATAAATTTAAATTAACTTTAAAACTTTTTCCCTTTCATAAATATTAAACAATTAAACTTTTTAAAGATAGTTAAAAAAAAATTGTAAGCTAATAACAGTTAAAAATTCTGCATGGGTGATTCTAATTAATGCTACTAATTAATAATTAATTTAGTTAAATTGATTTTTATAAATAAAATAAGTAGTCTATTATTAGGATATTTAAACAAATTATGTGACACATATGCAGTGCAAAATATACTTTTCACCATATAAATATATATCATACCATTTACAACTTTCTTAAACACTTTATCAATACTATTTTTTATAGCAAAACTTTATTCTAACACTTTTGACTATCCTGCAGTCATCATCAGAGCTCTTTACAATCCTACTTCTAAAAACTCAAGAAGTAGGATTGTAAAGATCTCTGATGATGACTGCAGGACAGTCGAAACTGTTAGAATAAAGTTTTGATATAAAAAATAGTATTGATAAAGTGTTTAAGAAAGTTTTAAATGGTGTGATATGTAATAGTAGAAATCAATACATAGGAAAAGGAAGAAGAAGAAAATTATATTACTTTCATATAAATATATATGGATGAGGGCTCTTATACTGTATGGTCTATCTGCTCAGTGGAGTTTCATAGTATTTGTGACTGAATAGTAGCAAGTTCTCCATATAGTAGTGCCACCACCCAGTGCAAGCCTTAGTAATTAATGGGTGTAAGGAGATTACTAAGGCCTGCATTAGGTGGCACTACTATATGGAGAGTTTGCTCTTGTTTTAACAACTTGCGTAAGCATATGAAATGGTGATCATATAATATTTCAGTGGTACTTAAGCAAAAAGTTTATATTTATTCTTGAATTTACAATAAATAGAATTCACATGACCCACCATTCTCCCACTATCTCATAACACTGATACACTTGAACACATATATGTGGAGTAGATTGAAGTCTGCCCATTAAAGTATTAGAATTGGCTATCTTAATATATATCTGAGCATTTATAGCATATATGTGTAGAGATGGTAATCTGGACCAACTGATGATTGCTGGTTTAGCATGAAATACGTATATTGGTGATTGTTTATCTTTTCAACATATATGTGTTAAAGTGTATCAGTGTTATGAGATAATGTGGAGAGTGGTGGGTTGTGTGAAGGTCTGTGCTCATATACCCTATATATTGCATATATAGACACAGGTATATAATAAGACTGTGTGTTTCAGTTAATGAATAGAATTAAAAAAATAATATATTTTGCAATAAAAAAATGTGTATTAAACATAAAAAGAAAGCAAAATGTAATCCATGAACAAAATTTATACGAAATAAAAATTTAATATACTTTTGTAGCCATAAAATCATCAGTAAAAATGTGAAGATATTTTTTTTCAACACCATTTTTATGATGTCAACTTTTAATATCAATTGATTTCGTTTTGCTTGCTAAAACACAATTCAATTTAATGTTTTTCATTTGGAAAACTGTCTCAAAAGGTTTGTTTTAGAATTTCATTTGGCCTCACACCCACCTGTGAATTTTTCACTATGAATTAAATGTGTTGTTCCTATTTATTTAAACCTTGTTTTGTGTATTATTATTATTATTATTATTATTATTATTATTATTATTATTATTATTATTATTATTATTATTATTATTATTATTATTATTATTATTATTATTATTATTATTATTATTATTATTATTATTATTATTATTATTATTATTATTATTATTATTATTATTATTATTATTATTATGATGATGATGATGATGATGATGATGATGATGATGATGATGATGATGATGATGATGATGATGGAACTTCACATCACAAATCTGGAATTGATGAAAAATAAAATGTATAATTATATTTGTGTTTGCATTATTGTAAAAAATAATAACATAATGTACTGAGGAAAATATTATTGATACCTTTTTATTATTTGAATTTTTTTTTAAATGAGGGAAAGGTTGAATGCAAAAAAGTAATGTTAAAATATAAAATAAAGATTGTTAATGATAAGTTAGAAGTTAGCAACTACAAATACCTTGGTCAGATTATTATAGCCAATAGAAACAAAATACTTTTGAGAGAAATGACTTAATATTGAAAGGAAATATGCCTATGTCTTTGAAAAAGAAGTTTTTTTAATAAATCTGTTTTACCAATTTTTACTTATAAATCTGAGACTTGGACACTTATCAGAGTAATACAGAGACTTTAGACAAATCAACAAAATATGGAGAGATGCATGTTAGGATTGATAAGAAATTAAAAACAAAATACATGGGTGAGAGAGCAAACAGTTGTGGCAGGCACCATTGAAAGTATTAAGAGACTGGAATGGAGTTGGAGCTGGATATACTGCTAGAAAATGTAGTAATAGATGGGCAAATGAAATCTTAAACTGGATTTTAAGAAATTGTAAAAGACCCAGAAAGAGACCACTTGTGAGATGGATAGATGAAATAAGAAAGTGTACTGGGGTGCTGTGGAAAAGAGAAGCTAGTGATCAGAGAAGATGAATTGAACTTGGAGAGACCATTCTGTAGTGAATAAATAATGATTATAAAATTATGATATATATATGTGTGTGAAGAGATGAAAGTAAATTATAATTTTAAAGTATGGTGTATAATGAAGTACCACCATATGCAATTAAGTAAACAATACATATTCTATTACAATCAAAACTTTCAACAAAACATGAGCTATTATATGCAATGAATATAGGGGGCGGTAGAACAAAATATAGCAAATATCATGGCACCCTGTATATATTGAGAATACATTTATTATACAGTAACCAAAAGTTGATAGTAAATCAATTGTTAATATGAGAAGAAAATTTAAATGCTGAAAATGAGAAAATTATATTAAATATTTGTTTATTTAAATAGATATATAGATTGTTTAATTATAAAATTTGTTATTTAATATTGTAAAAAAAAATCACTTTGTTTTTTATTTTTTACTAAAATAAATTAAGAACAAAAGTGAAAACTAAAGCCAAATAATTTCTTTATTTTGTTTTTATAATAAAAACTTTTCTTTCCTTTCTTATTAAAAATTCTATGATTGTTAATGGAATACTTGAAGTAGTCATGTGACTGAAAAGTCATTCATTTAAAAAGTTTTATTAGTTAAACTCTTGTCATTTTTGAAAAGAAGTTAGTTTTAGTTTAGAATTTTAAAATGTACTCTTCCTGATCTACAATTTAAGTGATTATATTTTAAATTTAACTTGAAATAATCTAATTTAATCATCTTAGAAACTAAAAATGAGTTTCATAAAATATAACCATCTAAAAGATTTTATCATCGTGTACTAAATTTTCTAGACAAGTATCATTAACCCTCTTGCTTTCTGACAGTTTCTATAGTTTCATCTAAATTAAAACAGGCAAAACTCTTTATACATATTGCCACTCGGTGCAAGCCAGAGTAATCAATGGATGAGTAGACACTAGGTGGGGATTTTATGCTAAATGGATGCCAGAAGACTTGTGCATTAAATCCCCATCTAGTGTCTATTCATCCATTGATTACTCTGATTTACACTGAGTGGCAATATGTATAAAGCGTTTTGCCTGTTTTAATAACAGTTATAAGCAAACATAAGAAATGGTGATCATGTGATGTTTATTAATTCCATCTAGTAAGAGTTTTTGGAAATGCTCAAATTTTTTCTCTTTATGAAAATTTTTTTTTTTACTAAAAGTCAATAAATTGGACTTGATTTCATTTTAATATAATTTTATAAGTGAATATTATTCTTTAAAAAATTACATTTGATCATTTTAAATATTTAAAATCTGACCTGATAAATATAACAGTGTAATATAAATGTCATCGCAGATATTTATGTAAACAAATGAATGAATTTGTTTTTATTTTAAGTTTGTTTTTTTATGTGAGTGAATGTTGATTTATGATAATTTATTAAATTCTACATTAAAATATGTTATTTAATTACAAATATTCCAATATTTTAAAAAATTTTAATACTATGGATGAATAAGTTTAGCTACATATTTCCTTATCATAAGTAAACCAAATAGTGTGTAAAAATAATCAAAAATACTTTATAAACAAGCAAAAAAACATTTCTTTACACTTTAAAATCTTTATGTAAGAACTAGACCAGAATGATATGAAAGTCCTCTGGGCATTTCCTTCTGTCAAAAGAAGAAAAAAGCACTCTTTTGATCTTAGCTACAGTCCATAAGATGCTGAAGCCTTCAGATTTGTTCCCAAGCTTTAACATCAATAAAAGTATTATGTTAAAAAATGTGGATCATTATAATTTAAGATAACATTGATACTGTGATCAAATATTATGGGATAGCAGTGCTTTTTCTGAAAAACCTTTCAACATTTTTTATGAAATTGAGGATTTACAAATTAACCTATTCATACAGTCAACTCCATCAAAATATTTTTCTTTTTTTCCTCCAGTTATACTATCTGATGTAAGCTTTAGTAATTAATATCATATCAAACAGCTTAATAAATTCCCATACAGTAGTGCCCTATTCAATATCCTAGTTTCTACCATATGGCTTTTATCAGTAAAGAGTTTTGTCTCTTGGGTCAATGTACCTATATCTCTAGGATCTAAAGTATATTCCTTCTATTGGTCATCATTTGTGTCTGTTTTATTATCAAGGTATTGGGCCAAGAACTGAAACCAGTTCAATATCAATATATTTGGTATTCTCAATTTTTAACAAATCTCTATCCTGGGATTAGGGTTGTATAAATTCTAATATCTATTGATTACTAAAACTTAAATTATGTGGCATATATGTGGTAAAAAATAGTTATGTTGCTGAAAAAACAATGTGCAAGGAGGTGATAATCATGTGATATTTCATTAGATCCATTAAATAATGTAAGGAAAATTAAGACCAGGGATAGTAAGCATATGATTGCTGCTGTAATCTAATGTCTTAAATGTGGATTTAGGTTTTTTATTACTATAAAGTTCTAGTTAGCCAAATTATTTAATGACAATGGTCCATTCCAGTAAGAATATGGTTATGTTTCCTGACTAACTGACCTATATTTATTATAACTCGAATTGATGACGGGGTTAGTTTAATTTATTTAAAAGGGCACCAGAGTCTGTAGACCCCTAATTATCTTCACATTTTTGTTGAGACTTACAAAGCAAACAAGTAACAGTAAGAGCAGAAATTACATTTTTCCATCATTTAATTAATTTATTATAAGAAATTTCCCCCAGATTTTAATCAAGCATATTGGCAAAGGTAATTTACACAATCCTTTAAACTTAAAAGTAAAATCTAAATAACTAAAATTTAGCACACACAATGAAAGATTTATATTATTAGTAAAAAATTTGTTAACAGATATTAAATATTAAACAATAAGTATTATAATATCAGAAATAGCACACATACATAATCCAATAACTGTATAAATTACTTAATACAAATAGTTCACTTCACTTTTAAGGATAAAATCATAAATGTATCTTCTCTCTTTTTAATAAATTAGAAGTTTATCTTTTGAAAATCTAGTTCACAAATCTTTTTGATTTATATCGATGAGTTATGATATAGCCCAGGGGTACCCAACCTTTTTGCACTTAAGAGCACATTCTATAATACCGGCCAGGTGGTGGGCACCATTTATTTTTTTCAACCAGATGGCGGGCACCACTTATTTTTTCAATGTAAATTTATAGTTGGATATTGTTAATAATTACACATAATGTACAAAAAATATTTATTTCAAAAAGAAAATTTTAACATATAATTAACGTTTATATTTTTACGCTGTAAAAGTATAGTATGCCCGTCAATTTGATTACAATATAATACAATAATTTATAAGAAATTTTAAAAATTAAATTTATTTGTATCAGATAAATAATTTTTTATCGTGTTCAGATAGTGGCGGGCACATGTAAAATGGTCTGCAGGCACCATGGTGCCCGCAGGCATAGGGTTGGGGACCCCTGATATAGCCATTGACTTACCATTAAATTAATTTTATGATCAGTCCATGTTAATTCTTTATTGCTTTATTCTGGTAACACTTTTTATATCTCTGATCTGTATTTAGGGCAAAGCTAAATGAAGTTTTTAGTGACTTTTGTGAGAGAAGGTGCTGGTGAACGATCTGCTTCTATTCATATATGAAGATTAGATTCATCATAGTAGTTCTTGATAATACCATTTTATTATGGCTTTGAAATGCTGCATACAAGAAACAGCCAGAAAGACTCAGGTAAAAAACCCAATTCTAAATTTGTCAGCTTCTTTTATAATAATCCCATCATTTTGATATTTCTGTGCATCTTATCCTCAATAATCTTCAAACTTCCTCATTATTTTTTACTCCAAAGTCTTTTTATATAAATTATTTCTGCTGTATTTAATTATCTGATAAAAGGTTTTTACTCTGATTGTATTCTCTTTTTATCTGGATAAATAATCCGAAAGCACTTACATTCGTTTCATTATTAACACTACTTTAATAAAATAGATAATAAACACAAATAACTTTCATTGTACAAACCACTAAATAATACAAAAAATATTATGTCCATTGATGATTTTTAACACTTACTTTTTTATATCTTACTCAATGCCAGCATACTTGAACCATATATATGTAAAAGGTTCAATACCACTGGGGTCATGGAATGAGAATAAAATAGGGATTTGGACTTAAATTCTATTCTCAAGAAATAAATTTTATTATTATGGGAAAAAACTTTTTTTTTTAAAATATAATCTGGGTTCGTACTCCAATTTCTCACTTTATATGGTTTTAATGCCCTAGCAGTATAGGTATCCTTGTCCCCTTTATCATTGATCACAGTGAAGGCATTTGGGCCATTCTTCCTACTGATCTGATAGAGTCCTTCATACAGGTTTTGAAATTTTCTACAAATATGTTTGCCCAATTGACTCATCTGGATTAACTTGACTCATACCTTACACTTTCCCTATATTTGTTTATTGTAATATCCTTCCTTTGCATCTGTAGTTTCATGCAGTATTCCAGTTGAACTCTCACTTCTTCATTGATGCTTTCCAGAATGGTTGGTAAGTTGACTTTGTATCATCTAGGTGCCAGACATCTGAATTGTAAATGGATAGATGGAAGTCCTGTGGCTTGATTATTTCCCCAGTTTATATAATTCAATAACTGAAGGATCCACCTTCAGCCATGCTTATGGTCAGAAGATGTATATACCCTGAAGAGATGACCCAGTTCCTTTATCAACAACTCACAGGGGTTAGATTGTGGGCTTCTGATGAAAGACAGTATATATGTTTCAGTTCCATTTTCCCTATCCATTCCTGCCATTCACATGATGTACATGGTGTTACATGTTCAGAAAAAAATAGCCTAAGGCTTTACCATTTATGTAGAGTATTGTTTCTGCAGTACACACACTGTGTTCTGGGTGTTAGCCCAAGACACCGGATATGCTGATAACCACTTGGAAAAAACATCATAAACCACTAGTAAAATATCTCATTTTTCAAAAAGCTGGTAATGGTCCATAAAAATCTATGGCTATCAACTCTTTGGGCTTCTGAAGAATTATGGGACATAAAGATTCTTAGTAAAACTCATTTTCAGGTTTTGTTTTCTGACAAACCTCATATGTATTCAACACACATCGCTGAGGTCTCATATTCAGCTAGTAATTCTCATACAGATAGTGTGTGTATATAATGAGCCTTTTTGTAATTCTTCTGGTACAATCATCCTCCATTGTTCCTGCATGTCTGTGAAATAATGTAAAATTTCCTCATTTAATCAGTAACAGTTTTTTTGACAATTTATTGAGACTTCATCCCCACTTTCTGACACACCCTCAATCTCTAGACTATCAATAATCCTTTGATATGTAGGGTATTTCCATTGTATCCTTCTGAAGGTGTTTCAGTTCTTCTTCCACTGATGCATCTTCTAGTTCAACTGTGTCCAAACATACATCTTTTTGTATGTGACTCTGTACTCCTGGCCTCAAGTTATGGCTGAGTGCATCTGCAACTACATTCTCACTTCCCTTAGAGTATTGTATGGAGTAGTTGAACTCCTACAGAAAAACACTCCACTGTATTAGTCTGTGGGTGAGGAACTCCAGGCTTTTATGGTCCATCATAATGATCTCTTCTGATCCCATCAAAAATTGACAAAATTTCTGGAATACCACACCACAGCCAGTCTCTGTTTCTGTTACAATGTAATTTTACATTCTGCATCCCTTAAAGGTCTGATTACAAAGTAAATTATGCCAAGACTCTTGATCTTTGGGCCTGCATCAAAGCTGCTCCTAATCCATACCTCTCTATCCACCTGGACCAAAAGAGTTTTTTAAAATCAGAGTAAACTAGCATCACCTGACTGAGATCATTTCCTTAATACCTTGGAAATCAGTTTCTTGCTGCTTAGTCCATTTACAAAGGTTTTTTTTATAGTAATTGAAGTAATGGTTCTATGTCTGTCACAAAGTTTTCATAAAATTTATTATAAAAATTATATAACCCCAAGAAAGACCTAACCTGTTTCAGCATATGAGGGGTTGAGTAATCTCTAATTGCTTGAATATTGTCCAAGATGAGTTTTAATCCCCTTTGCATTGATGACATATCCCAAGAAATTCACCTCTTTGGCCCCAATGTGGCTTTTCTGAAAATTGATGCAGATACCCTTCTTTTGGCATTCTCACATATCAAGATTTAAGTGGTCATTGAGAGTTTTAGATGTGATAATCACATCATCCATGTAAATGGTGACTATGTTCTTGATCTCCTGAGACAATATATGATCAAGAAATTTTAATAGATCCATCTTGCTATTCTTTAATGTGAAAGGCATTCTGTTGAACTGGTATGAGATCCCATTATACTGAAATGCTGTATATTTACAATCTGCAGGGTGTAATCTTATCTGCCAATCATATCAAGAGTGAAAAAAACTGTTTTTCCTCTGAACCTATTTACTAATTCATTGATTGGTGGAGAAACATTGTGGTCTGGCCATGTGATCTTATTTAACTTTCTGTCATCCAAATACAGTCTTATCAACCCATTTTTTTGACAATCAGTAATAGATTATTGTAAGGCAATTAACATTTCATTATTATCCCCCATTCTTCCATTTGGGTTAATTGTTTTTGTACCTTGGTCCTACACTGTTGAGGTAAAAGGTATGACTGTGCCTAGTATGGAGCTTCATTCATAATCTTAAATTTGATGTTCATAAGCTTTGATTATACTGAGTATGACAAAAAAATTTGACTTACACCTGTCTAGTAAATTTTCCAGAACCCCTTTCCATCTGGTTTGTTAATTCCCAAATCTCCTCTATTGTTGGCCTTGTTGTCTAACATTTAATATTACATATCCCTTCTTGCATTATTTGTTTCTCTGTTTTCATCACAATCCTATTATTTCACCTTCACACATAATATTTTTATTCTTATAATCAATCAAGCTTCTGGTTTTGTGCTTGAAGTCATACCCCAGTATAGCTTCATGCACCAAACACTTTAAAATCAGCAATACATGATTGATAATTTTATTCCCTATTTCAATCTGTACCCAGATTTGCTTTGAGCCTAATTGCACCTTCTTGTTATTCACCAGGGTTACTTGGGTATTTTTATTGGTAGGGTTTTGATATCCATGTGCTGTTTAACTATCTATTTGTATAATGCTTCTGACATTACCGATATCTGGCTACCAGAATCCCACAATGTCTGTACTTGAATACCATTTATTTGTATAGTAAACTTTAGGCATTCTAGTGGCATGAACTTAATGGTTTCCCCATTCCATTTGCAAATAAAGTTATATACTCTCCTTTCCAGGGTCAATAATGATGATGATATTCAATTTCTTTTTGTTTCCATTTTTAATTAAAGATAGTCATAACTATATTAAATAATAAAATTATTAATAATCACATTTGCCTTATAATGCAAATGAAAATATGATTTCTTGTATTAATCTTCCCTATTTATTTAATATTATTAGCAAGTATCTATGGATGAATATTGTTTTATTCAATAAAATATATATACAAAAGACATATTTTGTGGGTTCATCCATGTTAAAAAATTTAAATATTGATATACCGATGTTTCAACTTGATCACACAAGTCATCCACTGGGTGATAAAAGGTAAAAAGACAGTTGTAGAGGTGCTACAATCACTGATTTTAAAAAAACGTTAAAGTTCCACCAATAGCCAAAATGTTAAGAATGTTTTTAAAAAAATCTTTCCAAATAGAAGGAAGTTTGCATGTATCATCTTGCTTATTGATGCAATCTGGCTATTTAAATATCTCCATGGCTTCTCTAATTTTGCACTCGTAGAGATTATCATATCTGGGTATTATTCTGGTACTAGAAAAATCAATTTTATAACCTGAATCTATACTATGGAGTGAGAGTGCTGATGATGATGAGTGTTGTTTGACTGCATTAGCATGCTCATCTCTCCTAACACTGATGTGACAATTACTCATATCTATGTAAGAAGCTTTACAATATTCACATGAGATTTGATAAACACCACGAGATTCAAGAGGGACTAAATCCTTATATATATATATATATATATATATATATATATATGCCAAATTTCCACAATGAACTATTATAATAATAATTTATTCCAAAGATATTTTTTATAATTCTTTAGTGTAAAACTTTTACTTTAATATCCTATTTGCTGCATGAATAACCAATTATGTTTTTTACTTAAAGAAATGCATAATCATTCATAATCCTCATAGGTATTTATTTTATTCCTATTACCAGATGTACTTGGCCTAAGTCATGGTTTTTTTTATAATTTGGTTACTTTAACAATTTTTTTTAAAGATTTAATGTAAATTAATCAAAAGATTTTATATTATATAATAAAGTGTAAGAATTGTACACTGGCCTAAAAGACTATTGTTTCAGCTTGAATTATATGATAACCAAAACTAAATATAAATATGGTATTATAGCATTATATCCTCCCATCACCAAATATCACATTTCAAATATAGATTTATGCACTATAATCATGTTTTCATTATGATTTAAAGACTATACCTCTGTAGTTTTTCCAAGCATTTTTTCTCAATTGGTGGAATTACTTTCTTTGCAAAATGTAAGAATATGCTAACCAAAAGTAAATTTTAATACAGTACTATGGCATCTATTCGTTTTTCTTACTAAATATCACATTTCAAATACGAATTTATGTATTATAATCACATGTTCTTCATGATTTAAATACTATACATCTGTAGTTAAAAACATGTACTAATTCTTTTCTGAGCATTTTCATTAATGACAGAATTACTTTCTTTGCATAAACATAATATTTTTTGTGATTTGTTATGAATTTGACACATGACAGTCTTCTGAACTAACATACATTCAACAATCAGATGACAGCGAAAATAGATAGATAGATAGATAGATAGATAGATAGATAGATAGATAGATAGATAGATAGATAGATAGATAGATAGATAGATAGATAGATAGATAGATAGATAGATAGATAGATAGATAGATAGATAGATAGATAGATAGATAGATAGATAGATAGATAGATAGATAGATAGATAGATAGATAGATAGATAGATAGATAGATAGATAGATAGATAGATAGATAGATAGATAGATAGATAGATAGACAGATAGACAGATAGACAGACAGACAGACAGACAGACAGACAGATAGACAGATAGACAGATAGATAGATAGATAGATAGATAGATAGATAGATAGATAGATAGATAGATAGATAGATAGATAGATAGATAGACAGACAGACAGACAGACAGACAGACAGACAGATAGACAGACAGATAGACAGATAGATAGACAGATAGACAGACAGATAGACAGACAGATAGATAGACAGATAGATAGATAGATAGATAGATAGATAGATAGATAGATAGATAGATAGATAGATAGATAGATAGATAGATAGATAGATAGATAGATAGATAGATAGATAGATAGATAGATAGATAGATAGATAGATAGATAGATAGATAGATAGATAGATAGATAGATAGATAGATAGATAGATAGATAGATAGATAGATAGATAGATAGATAGATAGATAGATAGATAGATAGATAGATAGATAGATAGATAGATTATTGTAATAGTAAAGTTCATTATTATGAATGTATCTATTTATTAATAATATAAAAGTTTCCTTTTCATAGATGTCTTTCAATGTAGATTTTTTTTAGAAATAAAAATAGATTCATAGATAATTTTATTAATAAAAATTAGTATTCCTTGTGGAATCTCTTTAATGTGTAGCAATGCATATTGAAGATTGATTTCATACTTCAGAAAATGAAAGTTTTTGAAGTAAAAGTGTTCTAAAATTTATAGAAAACACTTCTCCAGGTACTCTTTCTTTTAGAACTCTGTTGCTCACAAATAATTGTTTCGTTGGATATTTGATTGCAAGTACATTAAATTTTTTTTTCATTATTTTTATATTTCATAGCATATATGTATCTGATAAAAATTATAAAACATTTTATCTAAATAACTTATTTTTCAAGATTATTAAATTAATATAAATACAAATCTGCACTTTTTAATTTTTATCAAAAAAATTCTCTATTGTAAATAATAAGATGTTTCAACTGTTCTGCAGTCTTCCTCAGAGCCACTCCCATTTCAGTTTCTTAAAAAACTTCCCTTTCACTAATTCTACACCTTTTTTTCTATTTTGTGGTAATGGCTTATATAAATTCAAATCTACTCTTCTTACTTTAAACACTTTTTAGCAAAAAAGAAAAATTATTGTAGATAATTTTCAGGACAGTCGTAATATCAGAGGGAAGTTTTTAAAAAGTGAAATAGAAGTGGCTCAGAGGAAAAACTGCTGGATGTCAAATTATCTGCAATTAAAATAATTTTTGCTGAAAAGTGTTATTCATATTTATGTAACATATTACAGCAAAATAAAGAAAATCATAGAATTAGTATTAAACTAAGTTCTATTAAAATTTTATATGCATTATGTCTTCTAAGCATGAAAGTAACTAGATGTTTATAATGCAATTACATCCAAAGTTGTGTTCAGATACACAATTGCAACATTCAGCTGTCTCCCACACTCAGATAAGGACCATTCAAACAATTAGGTAATTAATGGTTAAGAAATATAAGTTACGGGTTAGGAATTGAAGAAGTAATTTTTGTTCATAGTTATATAAATTATTATTTATTTACAAAAAGTGAAACTAATTATATATGCATGCGTGAACTTTATCTATTTTTGAGTACATTTTTTAAAATAAAATTATTTATATGCTCATGTTGGTAACTAAGCCATTTTGTGAGCATTATATATATATATATTAAAGTTTGAAGATTTGCTATCTTAATGTAAACCGAATATTGATTATATATGTGTGGGAGATGATGATCTGGACCAACTGATGAGTGCTGGTTCAGCATGAAATACATATATTGGAGATTATTTATTTTCTTTACGTGTGTGGAGTCATGTGTATTGATTATATAAGATGAAGTGGATAGCTAATAGGAGCATAAAAGCCTTGTTCAAACCCCCTCTAATTATGACAATTAAAGTTCAGTATATATATTATACTTGTAGCTAACTATTAATATAAAGTTAATAAAATACTTATCATCTAAAAATTACCATTTATATGACAGCACTCCCAGTATTTTGAAAGTTTATTTGCAAGAGTCGTTTTACCAGAATTTGGTTTTCCAAGAATCATAAAACAAACCGGTTTAGCTTTTAAGTATCTTTCTTCCGCCTAAAATATAAATATATATAATTATCAATTATACTAATGTATATATATTCAATCTCATAAAGTATATAATATATATTTTTTAAGAAATAATATTTATATGCAACAAAATTGTCTGATAACCATTAAATGTTCATAGTGTTTGATCACAGGTCCTTTTACTGTAACATTTTTTAGGTCATAACCCATTCTCTGAATGCTTACCTATGGTGAATAGCTTGATAGCAAACTATTAAATTTGTATGATTAAGCTTTTAATTCATATCAAATCTTATGGGTTCAATAATTACAATTTTGGCAAAGAAAAAACATCTGGATGAATGCAAACTAGATCCACACTACCTATTGAAATCCTTGCAATAGAACTCAAATTTATAAAATCATATTTGTGAATTATTCTAAACTTTGAACCCCTTACATATGCAAGATATTACAGTATAAATTCATCACAATAGAGGAAATCACAATACAGGAAAATCATTAGAAATTATAGTTGTTGTTTTTTTTTCCATGTGTCATAGCATCGGCTGGGACGCGAACCCACAACCGACTGCAACCAACTACTTGCTTGCATGGCGGCTGCGATACCTCTCGGCTAACAATGCAAGACATTGGAAATTATAGTTAAGAGTGTTTTACTGAAGATTTGTGATGATAGTATTTTAGTTGTATATATGCGTCATCGGACTATTTCCATCATCTAATATAAGTATTGACTGTCTTTAGAAAATGTGACTTTATTTAAATATTCCCAATACATTTAACTGTTAGTAATAGCACACAGGTTGGTATATGCACAAGGTTTGACAGATATTCTTCCCTCTTCTTCAGGTGTTCCTGGCTGGACCAGTGACAGTATTAGCATGGGAATCGAACCTGAACACATAGATTTTGAATATTGAATTTTAAGGTAATGCTCTAACATACTGGATGTTACCTGTAGCAGTATGTCTCAATTGGTATATTCAAGATTCTAAGAGTCTGATTACTATCACTGGTCAGACCAGGATTACCTGAAGAAGAGGGGAGAATAATACCTCTCAAAACATAGTGCATATATTAACCTGTGTGCCATTACTAACAGCTGAATGCATTTGGAATATTTAAATAAAGCTAAATTTTTTAAAAACATTTAATTCTTATATTAGATAATGGAAATAGTCCAATATATAACTATAAATAAGAATAGTTTAATGATTATTACCCTTTAATATAAAGTACAACTTATAGTTTTAAGTACTTTCAAATTATTCCACACTTATTATTGGCAAAATGTGTGTGTGCATGTATGATAGTATTTACATATATTTTTTATTTCTCTTTTTTTATTGTTTGTAATAAATTAGCAAAATGTTTTTTATGTCAGCAACTGAAAAGATTTTATTTAAATACAGATGAGTATGATTTATTGGTGGTCGAGAGGTCAGCGTCAGCAGCTTTACAAGCAGTTGTCCCGGATTAGCGGGTTCGCTTCCCGGCTGATGCTATGACACATGAGAAAAAATATATAAAATTGGTGTTAATATTAAACAGAGTGATTAGATGCTTGCAAATTGCGAATCATTCATATTTATGTTTGTAACAATTCCAATTTTAATTAATTTCATTTTATGAATAACAAAACATAAGGGAAAAGATCTTTAGATTCACAGATTAAGATTTTAATACATTTTATCCATCTTTTCTTTGCATACACAGATATATATATATATATATATATATATAAAGTGCATAAATACATAAGAAAAATATTTCTCTCATCAATATCATATGTGTGAGAGATGATAATCTGAACCAACTGATGAGTGCTGGTTCAGCACAAAATACGTATATTGATGATCATTGACTTTTCTACATATGTGTGATCATGTGTATCAGTGATATGAGATAGTGTGGATAGTTGAAAGATGCTTGAAAGTCTGAGTTCAAACCCCCTATATTTACAATTAGGCTCCAGGTGTATGAAGCATGTCTGTATTTCAAATATTTCTCTTATCAGTGATTTGTGTGTTTTCTAACATTTTGGCACAACTTTAAGTCATGGCAATGGATGAAACTATAAGGCTTACAAATGTGCAGAGAACATTTGCAATGAATTAAAGCTCAAAAGAGTTGTACTCCAATCACTCATGATAAAATACAACTTTCAGTAACTCAAACCAATGAAAAGGATAGAGAGTAAAAATATATACATTATTTCAAAATTTAAAAAAAAATATTTATGGAATAAAACATTTGAATCAGATACTTGATTTGTCAATAATCATTCTAATAAAACTAGTTATGGAACTAAGAAAAAATAACATTTGACTTAGAGGTAGGTTTGGAACCAAAAAGAAGATAAAATCTGTCAGAAGCAATAGTAATAGAAACTACATGACTGGTATTTCACTGCATGTATTTTATTTAAAAAAATATAAATGTAATATAAAATCCTTATTGCCTTATTTTGCTATATTACTTCACATAAGTACAACTATACTCCTTATTTTAAACATTTTATGAAAAACTTTTATATATAAAATGGCATTTCAACTGTATTCTTCAGAGTTCCTACTGACTATTTCATTTTTATATATGTTTTTAAAAGTGAAATAAAGACACTGAAGAAGATTTCAGGGTGACTTAAATGTCCATTTATATATAAAAATTTGCAATAAAGTGTTTAAAGTAAGGAGGAGCATTTTCAACCATCCACTTCAGGATGAATGTCTTTCCAAGTTCAACCCATCTCCAATCTTTACCATCTCTTCTCCACATCATCCCTGCACACTTTCTTATTTTATCAATCCATCTCACATGTGGTCTCTTTTTATATCTTTTCAATCTCTTGGAATCCAGTTTAAGATTTCAACTGTCCATCTATTAATATCTCTGGTAGCAATATATCCAGCCCAACTCTACTTCAGTCTCTTAATTCATTGAATGATGTCAGTACTTAAATGTAATATAATTCAATTAATTTTTACATAGCCATTATATATATATATATATATATATATATATGGTGATACGAAGATTTTCGTGGGTTGCATATATAAAAGACATATTTTGTGGGTTCATCCATGTTAACATTTTGACTTGATCACTCAAGTCATCTACTGGGCGATAAAAGATAGAAAGACAGTTGTAGAGGCGCTACAATCACTGATTTAAAAAAAGGTTAAAGTTCCATCAATAGCAAAAATGTTAAATTAAGAATGTTTTTTAAAAAAAAATTTCCAAATAGGAGGAAGTTTGCATGTATCATCTTGCTTATTGATACAATCTGGTTTTTTAACTATCTCAATGGCTTCTCTAATTTTGCACTGGTAGAGATTATCACATCTGGATATGATCCCGATACAAGAAAATCAATTTTATAACCTGAATCTATAGTATGGAGTGAGATTGCTGATGATAATCATAGCATCAGTGTTAGGAGAGATGAGCATGCTAATGCAGTTAAACAACACTTATCATCATCAGCACTCTCACTCCATACTATATATTCAGGTCCTAAAATTGATTTTTCTAGTACCAGGATCATATCCAGATGTGATATTCTCTACCAGTGCAAAATTAGAGAAGCCATTGAGATACTAAAAAGCCAGATTGTATCAATAAGCGAGATGATACATGTAAACTTCCTCCTATTTGGAAAGAATTTAAAAAAACATTCTTAATTTAACATTTTTGCTGTTGGTGGAACTTTAATGTTTTTTTCAAATCAGTGATTGTACATTTTATCACCCAGTAGATGACTTGTATGATCAAGTTGAAACATCGGTATCTCAATATTTAAATTTTTTAATATGGATGAATCTACAATATATATATATATATATATATATATATATATAAGTTTGCAATAACATGTTTAAACTCATATAGCAAAATAAGTCAATAGAAAAGATTGAAGAAAAGTGAATGATAAAATTATTAAGAATATAGTACAAATAAGCTCCGCCAAAAATTTTCGAGTGCTCCATTGATTTCATAATAACAATTCATTTATTTATTTTGTTCAGAAATCCTATTTAAAATCTGATAGTTTCTATCACTTAACTTTATAGATACTTGATCTTTCAAATCAACTTTATTCAAGAATTCAAAATGGCTTTCTTTATTTTTTAATAAAACAAAAATCATTTGCCTTCAATCTTTTGTCAAAAAAATTGTTTTACTTTTTGAAGTCAAATAGATTTTATTAATAAAAGATTAAGAAAAGATAAAAGAAATCGTTTTCCATTATTGAATACTGTCACTTTTAAAAATAAAGCATCTATAGAGTTAAATCAATCAATCCTATAGATAAGTCCAGAGAGCAGACACAATCCAAATTCATCCATTTCTCCACTCTGTTCTCTTCATTTCCCAGTTCTTCAATTCAATGTAATTCTTCTCATCTTTTATATTATCCAGCAAGATCAATATTTTCCATCCTTCTGTCTTGTTTCTATTCACCATTCTCTCCAAAACATCTTTCATTAAGCTATTCTTTCTTCTTAATATATGTGCAATCCAGTTTCTCTTTCTTTCTCTAATTTCCTCAGTCAATCTCTTTTTTTTATTCACTCTTTTCAAATTTTCATATTTATTTTATTTTTCCAGTTAATTTTTTCTATCATTCTCCATCACCACATATCAGGGACTTCCAATTTGTTTCTATTTATTTACTCATTGCCCATGTTTCACAACCATACAATAGTAATAAAGTTAAATAATAAAAACAATCCAGTTTTAAATAATTATCCTGAAATAAAAACAAACTGTAAATAAATTGATATTAGAAAGTTATATAAAAATGTTAAATATTAGAGCTACTTATATGTTTTATCTTAGTGATTATAGTAAACCTATATTTTTATTCAATCTTAAGTCTCATAAAGATAACTTTCTATATTTATTTTCTTTTGAAGGTTTTAGTAGAACTAAAGGTTTTAGTATTGATGAGATTTATATATCTATTAGCTTTAATATGAAAAATGTGTATCAATCTACTGATAGATTAAACACATTGATGATCTTATTCGAAGAAAGTTTTTTCTATTACTAAAATTAATATTCTTTATGATTCACTTTTATTATTAGAAGATTCAATCTTAAACCTTTGAATTAAAATATGGTGAGAGCATAATCAATATAATTTTTTTTTTAAAAAAATCCAGTTTAATTAATTATGAACAAATTTGCATAATATACAAGATTATTATTTATAAATAAATAAATAAATAAATAAATAAATAAATAAATATATTGCACTTTAAAGACATGCAGATGTCTAAAGGTTTAGATCTTCTTCTGGAGAATTATCTTTTAGATAAATGCTTAGCTTGAGTTGTTTTTTTGAATCTAATGTTCCAACTCCTCACTGAAGAGACCCATAGGTTGAAACTGGTCTGGGGATGGGGTCAATCTAAGATAAAGATGATTTGAATGCCTTCTCTTGTAGTAGCATTTATCATTAAAAAAATCTTGTTTAGAGCATTAGCATGCTCTTAAGTTTACATATTGCACTTTAATGCAAATTGGTGAAGTTATTAAAGTAATAAATAATAATAATGTTTGGCTTAGCAGTTTTGGGGTATGTTAACTCCCATATTCATAACCTTTGTCGTTAGTGATGGTATTTACTTCACTTTTTTTTTACTTATTGTAATATTTATAAACTTATTATAGTGATTGTTAAGAAAAAGGGAAATAATTTAAATTTAAAACTTATATTGTGCCAAGCATGTTTTCGACAGAAGACTGTGCTATGATTCTGAAAGTGTGATGCCGAAAGCGTGCTTAGTGCAATATAAATTTTAAATTTAAATTATTTTTTCTTAACACTCATTTATAATAAGTTTATAAATACTATTAATTAAATAATTTGCAACAAATATATCACATGTATTAGCAACTAAATAACTTGTAGTTATTCAACAAATTGTTATAAATGTCTCAGCTTTAAGATATTCCAGAAATAATATGATATGATGCAATAAATACATTAAATATTATAAGAAACCATTTATATTCTATAAGAAGCAATTATAATACCATCATCATCTTAGTTTTCAACCGTTATCAATCCATTGCAGGTTGAAGGTCTCTCTGAGTTCAATCCATCTTCTCCAATCTCTAGCCTCTCTTCTCAACATACACCAGCACTCTTCCTTATTTCATTCATCCAACTCATATGTGGTCTCTCTCTAGGTCTTTTACAATCTCATGAAATTCAGTTTAACATTTCAACTGTTTATGTATTATCATCTCTTTTAGCAATATATATATATATATATCACTCCCTGTCAATGCTCAAACATTATCCAATAAAATATCAGCAGTCTGTTATCAAAACAGCGCTCAAATAATGAATGGAAAACTGAGTTCTGATTTGATTACAAATTGCTGATATTTTACTGGTTAATGTTAAGCACTTATTGGCACGATGTGTTATAACTGTGTTAACCAATTAGTTATATGCACTTATGCTTAATATATACATATTAAAGAAGATTTTCATGATTATATGATGAAAATGAAATCCGTTTTTGGATCATTCTATGTATTAGTTTTCTGCATATATATTAAAGATTGTGAAAATGAAGTCCGTTTTGGGTGATACCATGTAGTAGTCTTCTGCAGAAAGAAATTATTCTGCCCAGTATTCAAAAAAATTATGTTTAAAATTTGTAAAATCTCCAGAAAGAATTTCATCTACCAATGGAAAATGTCTCTGCTAAATTTAGATTATCAACATTTCGATGAAATTGTATCATTTTTATTAAGACAAAGGCTGTAATGAAGAATATTTATGCCTCACGTAATAATAAGGTTGTGATTGCATGTGAATTAATTAAAGAACATTCATTCAAATGTATATAGATAGTTATTTAATTAGAGTAGGAGGTGGATTAATAAATATTTTGTATTTCTTTTGCTTTATAAACATTTGATTTATTAAACTTGATTTTAGAAAAAAGAGAGAGATAAAATAATGGGCTTTCTTAAGGCTAGAGTACACTGTATTTTATCACACATTAAAGTACACCAAGATTTTCATATATATATATTGTAACATGCTGTTACAATATATAAAAATTATTAATCAATGTCTGTATTCCAATTATAATAAAATATATATAATTATTCAATAAACAATACAATAATTAATACAGTAAACAATATTTTAAAAACAAATATCTACTATAATTTAATAGAAGTGCTTTCAACTATCGAAGTAGTCGTTATCAACTATATTCAAATTGTATTGCAAAAAAACCATTATAAATATATACAAAAACAATTACGTCATACATCAATTTTCCTACAATTCATTAATTTTTATATTAGCAGCCTGTCTACTTATCAAATGTATATAGATACAAACAAGTTATATAATTAGTAGAATTGTTCCTTCTAATACTAATATGTCTATATATTATCATCATCATCAACCATTATCAATCCACTGCAGGTTGAAGGTCTCTCCAAGTTCAATCCATCTTCTCCAATCTTTATTTTCTCTTCTCTACATCACCCCTGCACACTTTCTTATATCATCCATCCATCTCACATGTGGTCTCTTTCTGGGTCTTCTCTTGTAATCCAGTTTAAGATTTCAATTGTCCGTCTATTATCATCTCTTATAGCAATATGTCTAGCCCAACTCCACTTCAGTCTTTTAATTTTTTCAATGAAATCAGTAACACCTGTTTGTTCTCTTACCCATATATTGTGTATACATACAAGTATTTTATAGCATTTTTATTTATTATGCAAAGCATTAACACATTTTTTTATATATTTTTCTTTAATTATTTATTATATTGTATTTATATTTTCAAGAAATACAATTCGTATTTTTATAATAATATGTTGTTCCAATTAAAGCTATACAAATGTGTTTATCATTTCATTTTATATGACAATTAAACGCTGCTAAAAAAATATTATAATGTATAAAATTCACTGCTTTATTATTAACGGAAAATTAACTCAAAAATAATGTTTATTTATTTTACAAAATGAAAATTATAAAGAAAACAGAACAAGCAAAGAAGAATAAAATTAGCTACTTTTCTCAACGCGAAACTGGCAAATTTATTTTCGTTTCGATTAATTTGTTTACTTTACACTCATTATGCAAAATAAAGACAGAGAAAAAAGACTGTTACAAAGCAATACGTCCTTCAGCAGCATAATCAAAAACTCACAGTAAATAAATAAACAACACTGATTTAAAATAAATAAATAAATCTAAAAACAAAATAAATTTCACCGTAATTACTATTCAAAAAAATTGTTGCTACGTTGAAATTGTACTACTGTTTGTATTATAATTGCTCCGAGATTATACAGTAAGACGTTTGTTCTTAGAAAAGTGCGTAAATGAACTTTATATAAGGTTAGATTATTGAATAAAGGCAAGCTAATTAATTATACATGTACTTCATAATCTTCGCTCCATACACTATTGAAATACATGAATAACGACATTGTAAAAGACAAATGATCCTCCAATATGCATTTCATGCTAAACCAGCACTCATCGGTTGATCCAGGCGATAATATCTCGCATATAATTATCATACGTTCAGAATTTATCAATAGTAAATTGTCACATTGTCAATCTTATTCCAAATATAACTTTAGCAGGTTTCACTCTAAATAAATACATTAATGATTAACCCAATGTATAAATAGAAAAGACTCTTGTTATAAGATCTCCAGGAAATGGAATACTTAACTAACTCATTTACATAAATTTGCATCGCTTTTGAACAACCGATTTATTTACAAAATGGCTATGAATGTGAGGACCTCGGCCCTCGAAAGGCCTAAGCACAGACTTAAATATATTATATTTAGTTTATATCAATCTACAATATTAAGATTTCTTTATCTTCAGCTTTGTATGTTCGTTTTTAGTGCATTTTATATATTTATACTTTGGAATAATTAGCCACAAAGTCTAAACTGTTTGCTCATTTTATTAATGATTATCACTAACGATTCATTAAACTAGAGATTATCCCTAGCCAAGATATAAACTTTAAACCAAAGATTAATATGTCTGTTTTTAATTAAACAAACACATATGGAATAATTCAACTTCATTTTTATTTTTAAGCCAATAAACATCACAAGACCACTCTCTCTTATGCTTGTGTATAACTGTTGTTAAAACAGGCATTCACTATATATATATTGCCACACCCAGCAAGCGAGAGTAATCAATGGATTCCAGAAGGCTTGTGCATAAAATCCCCATCTAGTGCCTATTCATCCAATATTCCAGACTAGTTTCTGGCTTATGGCCTTCGTCAGTGAGGAACCTAGGATCTGAGAGCACTGCAACTAGATCTTAGGATTTAATGCAACCTTCCAGCAATCACCTTTTATCTCCATTTAACTACAAAACTATGAGTCTTAAACTGAAAACACATTAATGTTTTCAATCCAAGCCCATTAGATTATATAGTCATATGGGTCTGTTATAAATGTACCTAATAATCTCCACCACACCATACACTCTTGAAATACGTAAATAAAGACTTGATAAAAGACAAATAACTGTCAGATAAATTTCATGCTCAATCCGCACTCATCATTAGTACCAGAGTACAATCTTTTTCGCATATATCTTTATCATATGTTCAATATTTATCAATAGTAAATTGTTATATTTTGGTTTACAAGCATCAAACTTACTCCACCCACAACTTTGCCATATCCACTCTGGATAAATTCATTAATAATTATCACTAATCATTTATTAAACTAGATTTTTTTTTCTCATGTGTCAGAGCATCGGCCAGGAAGTGAACCCGCAAACCGGGGACAACTGCTTGTAAGGCAGCTGTGCTGACCTCTCGACCACCAATGCTTGATTTAGCCCAGATAGTAATTTCAACCCTCACTTAAAGTTTAATATATCTGATTAATTATTTAAAGATTTTTTTAAAATAAAAAATATTATTTGTAAATATTGTAATGAAAGTTACAATATAATTGTTTTGTTTTTCAATTATTCATTATTGCCTATATAATAAAATCAACAACTAAACACAGCAAAGAATGTATTTATTGATCACTTACTTAAATTAGTCTTATCACATGATTAGGGCTATGCTTTCCAGATTCACATTTTGGGGTTCAAATCCAGGAAAAATTGAAATTTTTTTCAAATCGTTGAAATTTTTCAACTAGTTGTATCTTTTTTAAAATAGCTATTCCATAATCAACCTAATTAGTCATTCAATTATTAATTAATAAAAGGTAATTATTCACCATGTTATCTTAGCTAAAGAATAAAATAAGAAAGAAAAATTATAATATCCCAATAGTCATTAGTTAACTAGCTTGTTTTCTCATTTAATGTTTCTCATAATTCTTTGCCTAGTTTCAAAACGATTAATCCACTCACCCATAACCAGTCTTTTCCGAACTAAGAATCAATTCTGTAATGTTTAGTAAAAGTTAAACTAAGTTAGATGTAAGCTAATTAATACTTGGAAAATTGTTGGCTCATGTATTAGAACAATATTTCGTAAGGGGAGTGCAAGTGGAAAATTTATATGTGTACCAATTAGTGTGAGACCCTTGTATACTGGTTGGTTAATGAATCACCACCTAGTGGTGCAGCCGTAGCTCACTTAAATGTTTAATCCTATTTTATAAAGTATTTAAATGCAGTGAATGAGTTTCCCACTTAGCTATTTCTACACCATAAGATGATTTTTTTATTGATGGCCAGAGTGTGTTTGGCATACCCATATATCCCTGTATGACTAGCTATAAATTCCTAGAATACCTCAACCTAAATAAAATGTATTTTTCTCTTATTCGGGTCTCTGCCTACCCTCATGTTAATGCTGACTTCATTTCCTTACGGGCTATTTATTATTTAGAGCACAGAAGAGTATTAGTTATAAATGTTGTCTACATGGTCATAAAACTAATTTGATGTTACTTAATGAGTGCGGATTAAATGAGCGATTTATTGTATTAAGACATTGCGTTATTTAAATGTTTTATTTTACGGATAAGAGCCAAGAATATTAATTTAGTTAAATATTGAATTTAAGAGTTTAAAACACAATGAGTAACTATAATAAGGAGCGCGTATCTAAAGTCATCTGCAACCAGTAGAGAACATCGCTGGAACGGTAAACCAACTAAAATATTATTATTATAATGACATTAGTATGTGATGATATGCATGTAAATAAATGATCTAGCTAAGCACCGATTCTTAAACACTTGAATAGTAATTTGATTCACAAGAGAGTAAGCAATGCATAAAATATCTCCAATTGAAAGCAGAGAGTTAAAGCAATATTAGGTTGAAATAATTAATATGATTTACTAGCTCCTTATTATATGAAGAGTTATCTTTGTAAGTAATCTTTCTAATCATAAAAAAATCGTTTATTTATTGAGGGCATAAAATATAGGGAGAAAGTTAATTTCTTATATTTTAATATTAAAATTGTTAAAGCAAATATATAAATAAATATTAGAAAATACAGGAATTAAATTTTTTTTAAAAGAAGAACAAAAAATATAAGTTTACGTATATTATTTTGAAAAAATACGGACATTGATTTGCAATATATATATATAACCATTAGAAACCAAACATTCCCAATATAGATAATAATCAATAATCTCAAACTGTTGTCAAGGCAACCTCTTTTTAACAATAAAGACCGAACCCCACCTTTATTTATGATCCAATATATTTATATAGACACTAAAGATTATATGTATAAAAATAAAGAGAAAGCAACATTATTATCTCAACTACTTGTATTTTTACATAATTGGAATTATATGACATTTGAACAATATGAAAAAAATATTAAATTATTTCTCGTTCTCAAAAGATATCAGCAATATATATATATTCCACTCATTACTCAATAATGGATTACTGTAACTCAATATCATTTAAATAAGATAATTGAGAAGATATATAACATTATCTTTATGTTTTCAAACTAATATTTTATTGCAAGAGTAGTTTCAATTTGAGCATGATCATTTTGGAAAATGACATGGTTATCTACAACTAATTTTTGCTCATAGAATAAATCTCATTTCCCATAAGGATTTAAGTATTCTGCAGTTTGAGTATATCAATGCAAAAAAATAATTAAATAAATAGAATACTGAAATATAAATTCTCAAATAACAAAATGTTCCATTATCATGTTTCACAGTTAAAAAAAGTTAGTCCCGATAATAGACTTCTTTTGATTATCACCAGAACATATGACTGGAAGAGTGTAAATGATATGACCTTAACTTCCAATTATTTGCTTTCCAGTTCTTATTCTTCTGCATTTTTTTAAAAAATTCACATCAAAAGTTAATGAGTTTAAATGGCAAGAATGACCACATATTTCTGCTCATAGAGATTATGTTGCATTGTTTATTACACACTGTTTTGTGTTTGCATGTGATGATTCATTAAATTGTTGGCTTGGATTTTATAGTTTCAAGCCAACATAATATCTTAAATTTCTGCACAGACTTGGTTTTTAACCATGAGTAAACTTTAGTAAGTATAGTTACCACTACTAATCTTGAAACATTAAAAAATATAAAAACTTTAGACTATAATATTTCAACTAATTGTCCACCAAAAGATGTAATGCCTGAATTTAAAAATAATCTTCAAGTCCACATAAGTCTTACAGTTCATCCACCACAATTGTAAAATCTACATAATTTTTCACCAAAAGATCTTATTAAGGTCCATCTGTCAAAAAAAAATAACTGTACCACAATAGTGAGAAAAAACAAAGGAAGGAAAGAAGAGAGACAAAAAAACTGCTCTAAAAATGGGTTTTGTGAAGAGTATACAAACCAATCTGTTGAACCATAAATACATCAACATGTAGAAGATTCTGGTCCATATTTATTTTTCTCAGCAAAAAAAAATTGTTTCTGAAATACTTCAGCACCATATATAATTGTGGTTCTTCAATATATTCTCCTCTCTTCTATATCCTTCCCAATAAAACCAGTTAACATTGCTCCTCTTTACAATGTATTTGATTATAATTCTTGTAGTCATATATATTTTTTATAACAACTTCCCTCATATACACTATAATGCAAAAGATTTTTTATATAGCTTTTTTATTTTCCTGACAGTTTTGACTGTCCTGCAGTCTTCATCAGAAGAAATTTACAATGCTCTGATGAAGACTGCAGGACAGTCAAAACTGTCAGAAAAATAAAGTTATATTTAAAAAAATTGAATTATAGTGTATATGTGCATAATTTTAAAAGCAGAGGAAATTGACAATGCTCTGATGAAGACTGCAGGATAGTTGAAACAGTCAGGAAAATAAAGAAGTTATATAAAAAATCTTTTGCATTATAATGTATATGAGGGGAGTTGTTATAAGAAATATATATGAATATATGAAAAAATGCAAAGAAAGTAAAAGAGAAGAATAAGAGTATACTTCTAATAATTCTTGTAGCATAGATGGGATCTACTTCTCCTATAAAATCCAAATCTATGTTCACTATAGAACATCCTTTTAGAAAGTCTTCCATTCTTCATTCGTTTTACATGTGCAATCCAATAAAAATGTCATGTTATAATAGTGGACTCTGTAACATCACATCCAGTAAGCTAAAGAATGTATTGATTGATTTTGCGTTGGTAACATTATATTTTAAAATTTTATAGAACATCCTTTAATGAAACTTTCCTAATGCCTTTATACTCTGTATAGCCATGCAATAAATTAGGTGAAGTAACACCTTTATATACAATTAGCTTAATTGAAGTAATTATTTTTCTATGATGAAATATGCCATTATTAATTGCAAAGAAATCAAGTCATATATCATGTGACTTAATTTAATAAGCTTACATTACAAATGTTATATAATGAGCAGGCCAATAGCTCTTAACAAGCTTTTCAGAATATCCTTATCCCCAGACTGGTTTCATGCTTTTGGCAGTCCTCAGTATGGCACTAGGATATTCAAGCATGAGATTTAAAATACCAGGTCAAGCCCAGCACTTTATCTAATGGTTAACTATTAAGTAGAAAATCTGAAATTTTCAGACATATGTCTTCAAATCCAACTATCTAATTTAAATATCCATATGGAACTGAACTAAGTTCAGATATATCATATATTAATAGTTTTAGAAATATAAAATTGCCAAAACCTTAAGAGCAAAACAATAATTGCAAGAAAATCATCATATATTATGACTTAATTTAATAAGCTTGTATTACAAATATTATATAATGAGTGTGGCAATAGCTCTTAACATTTGTGATACAAGCTTATTAAATTAAGTCATGTGATATATGATTTTTATTTCCTTGCAATTATTGTTTTTGCTCTTAAAGCTCTGGTGATTTTATATTGCTAGAGCTACTAATATATGGTTATCTGAACTTAGTTCAGTCCCATATGGCTATTTAAGTTAGATAGCTGAATTCGAAAACATATGGATGTCTGAAAATTTCAGATTTTCTACTTAATAGTTAACCATTAGATAAAGTGCTGGACTTGACTTGGTATTTTAAATCTGCTTGAATATTCTAGTGCCTCACTGAGGAATGTCAAAAGCATGAAACTGGTTTGAGGATAGGGATATTCTGAAAAGCTTGTTAAGAGCTATTGACATGCTCATTATATATCTATTGTTAATTTATTAAAAACAACAGCAGCACATTGGAGTAATGTGTTGGATCTCAACATCTCAGTTTATTTTTCTCCTTAATTTCAAATCCTTCTGATTTTCCACCTATCACAGCAACAGTTTCCCTCATTTCATCATGTAGAAGCTGTATATTATGAATAAATGTTGGTGAAAAACCAATTAATTTCAAACAAGTCCATAGACCTATCCCTATTAGCTGAATCAAATTCCTTGATGAAATCAATAAAAGCAATATATAAATTCTTTCTTTACTCCTAACATTTTCTTATATTCATCTGGCAACAAAAGTCATACCTATAGTGGTTCTTGAATCCAAATGAGTCTCTGATAACCATTCATCTATAACTGGAAGCAACCTGCTTAACAAAAACCTGAAAGTGTTTTTTTTTCTGTAGTGGATAATAATAATATTCCATGAAAATTATCAAAATCTTCTCTATTCTTTTTGTTTTTATAAATTAGAGCAACAAAGCATTCTTAAGATCAGATATCACAACTTCATGGGTCCAGATATTCCTAAATAGTTCCATTATTTTTGAAGATATCACCATCATATTTTAAAACTCTCCAGATACTTTATCAGTACCTGAAACCTTTCCATTTTTAAGATTACAAAGACCTGTTTTGACCTTATTAAGCTGGATATCTCTATTCAAATTTAAATGAGTGTTTAAAATGGATATATCATTAATAGTCATTATTTCATTTCTATGATTATTTAAAAGATTATCAAAATACTCTTTCCACTTGTTTAAAATATCATTGTCATTATATAAGTGAGTATAATTATTGGATTTAATAGCAATGTTATATTATTTCTCCAGTCCAAATGTTGCTTTTAATGTATTTTTAAAAAAATCTAAAATGACCACAATTATCGAAAGCAGTTTTCATCTACCAATCATTTTTAATCCTTCCTGTCAATCATTGAATTTTTTATTATTTTGCCAAGCAGAGAATATTACAGGTTTCTTTTTAATTATATCATTAATATGATCAATGTCATCAAACCAGGCGTGATTCATCTTTTTTGTAAACCTAAAAATGAGTTTATTTTCATCCAAAACATACTTCTTATGAAAGTTTCGTGATTCAGTAATATGAAAGTCAAACCACTAAACATCACATGATCACATTTTCTTATAGATGGGGATTTTTTGCACAAGCCTTCTGGCATCCATTGATTACTCTGTCTGGCACTGAGTGGCACTACTGTATGGAGAGTTTTGCCTGTTTTAATATGAAAGTCCTGAAGATACAAAGTAGCAATTTTAGTGTTTTATAGCTGATGAAGGTATGCATAGTAGATTCTTCTAAAGAATGAACACCATTCTTCTTGTGAATATGATTAAAATTATATTCATTTTTAATACAACTATGAGAGCATATTAATCAATAATCTATTCAATAATCTGAGCTTAAAAGTGTTC
The DNA here is from genome assembly GCA_028023455.1 of Epiperipatus broadwayi. NCBI lineage: Eukaryota > Metazoa > Onychophora > Udeonychophora > Euonychophora > Peripatidae > Epiperipatus > Epiperipatus broadwayi. Next base: position 146,947 of record JAQFVV010006892.1, read on the forward strand.
ATATAATGTGGACTTTCTCCTAACAATAGTGTAATCTATTAAATGCCATTGTTTTGAGAGTGGAATCGTCCATGTTTCTTTGTAGCAGTTTTTCTGCCTAAACAAAGTACAGTATTTATGCTGGTTAATCCATGTGTTTTGCATAAAGTCAATAACAACAAATCATTGAAATCTAAAGCCTCATTATAATTATTTCCAATAACTTTTGTCCAAGGTCTATTATTTGTATTTTATGTATGCTTTAAAGTCCCCCCCAAAAAAAATTTTGTCTTTTGATGGCAGTGCTATATCAATGCTATCCACAAAGGAATTACAAAAAAATCAAGTCATATATCACATGACCCAATTTAATAAGTTTGTATTACAAATGTTATATAAAGAGCTCACACCTGAGGAAGCCAGTAACAGAAACCGGTCTGGGGTTGGGGATATTCTGCAAAGCTTGTTAAGAGCTTATTTGCAAGCTCTTTATATAACATAACCACCAAGGAATAAACATTTTCCTTTTTTTGAATTGTATGAATCTCAGAATTGGGGCATAGACTGTAATAAAAGGAGCCCTAGTACCATAATGCAGAACCAGTTTTAAGATCATTATTTTTTTGTTGATACAATGAGAAATTCTAGTAATAAAGGATATAAAATTAGATTTTACAATAAATTTAATATCATGCATTCTATCTGCCTTTCCAAAAAAACTTGTGTTCTAATAAACTTCCTACCTCTGGGAGACAATTTTCACTAATAACTATATCAATCTTAAATCTCCACAATTCTTTAGCCACGAATGCAGCTCTCCATTTTAATTAGAAAAAATTACCATTTATAATACTTACCTTTTAATTATTCCACTGCCTATTATTACATTACTGCTATCGATATTACCACTCATTATTTCCACTTGTCAAATGAGTAATCTTCCAGGCATGACAATCTAGCCAGAATGTGCAAGACAAGACATTTTTAGACCACATTTTCTACCTCTTCCACTTCCAAGGTAGAGAGGGGGATCCCTTAATAGGGCTGCCTAAACATACAATATTTACTGGTTGAAACTTCTGTCTTATTTAAATCTAGTTCCAAACTGGCTCATTAGTAGATTTATATTCCTCAAGCAAAGATCAGAATTAAAGGCTTCCAGCTACTATGTCTATCCCAACATTGCTTTTATAGTATTTGAGAGCTTCAGTTAAAAAAAAGTAGAGAATATTGGAGCCAGTAATTCTATAATTAAGGGCAGAAATGTTCTTGCACAAATACACATTTTCACCATCACATTATAAGGAAGTGTCCAATGGCATCATGATACTAAAATAACTTAAGTGACAAATGAAGGAAAAGAGGAAGATAAAAAGATTGTATCAGAAACAGTATCTAATCTTTGATGAACCAAGCAGGAGCTTTTGGTTGGACACTATTTGCTATTCAATGTTGACCTACATACCTAAAGGCCATGCCACTATCCACCTTCTGTGCAGCATGTCGGTAGTGTGAGTATAGCACCCAACTCTGCTCTATATATCACAGCAGTCTTTAGCATCAATATACTTTCATTACTATATTTATAATCTTTATGTATGTGTTGTTTTCTGTTATCTATATGATGTCAAAAATATATCATTAATGTGCAGATATTTTTGTTAGCTTAACTTTAAATAGTAGATATAGATATCATGTTATATTGCTCTTCAATGAAATAAATGCTTTTGATCATCACTATTGCAGTTTGTTATTGCTTACTACTTTATATAATTCATTCTAACATTACAATATTTACAACTACGTCAAAGACTTTTTATGAATCTTTTACAATATTAAGATGCATTATGTATACAATATTAAAGTTTAATATCTAAATTTAATAAGAAAATTTAGAAATGTATTTAGATCTAAAAATAAATAAACAGGGGTCCAAAAATAACAAGGATTTTGTAATAAAAAATTGTCTATTTATTTTTCAATGTAGCAAATTGAACCATTTTCAAATTATAGTCTTTTTTATGCAATGCATGGGTTTAAATTAGTTTGTCACTTTTCGAAGCAGTCCAAAAACATTTGCAAAGTGATGCATTTTAATGCTTCTTTTATGCCTCCTCCCATTGTAAATCCATAAAAAAAATTGAGACATTTTTTTCATTCAGGAAATTAAAAAAAATTGCATGAAGTAAGATCGAAAAAATATGGCTGATAGATAAGCTGGGTCATGCTGAATTTAATTAAAAAGTGTTTCACACTCAATGATTTGAGAGATGACACTGTTGAGGTGGAGTTTGCACTCTTTTCTTTGCACAAAATGGGATGTTTCTGTTTTACCATATCATGCAAATGTTTCAGAACTTGCAAATAAAATGCATGATCAATATGAACTAAATCTAAAAAAAAATACCTTTTGCGTAAAAAAAATCAGTGTTAATTCGAACATTTCATCTATTATTTTAAAAAATGACAAATATATGAAATGCACTTTAGAAAGACACATGTTCGTTGAACTCATGATTTCATAATGGTGATGCCATTTGGCAGATTGATGCAGAAGGATTCCTGCAAGAAGTACGTAACAGCAAAAGTATATACTACAACAGGTGTACTACCAGAGAATGATTCAAGTTATTTTTGGATCTCACCTTGTAGATTTAATCAATAGTTCTTAATCTCTGATTTATGGACTCACAGGTAATGATGACTTCACAGAATGTTTGTGAAGATGTGAAAAAATGTTATAAGTTTTTACTTTTAAAATATAAAGAATGAATGAATGCAAAATGAATGCCAAACTTTGGCTTTACTAACCTGCCACTAGCTAAAGAAATTAAAATTATATTTTTAATTTTGTATTCTTGGTTCCTTTCATTCATTCTTTCTAGATATTTTAAATACAAAAGCTCACAAATTTCAATCAAGCATTGTTAACCAAGAGGTCAGTGCAGCCACCTTAGTTGTAGAAGGTTGTTGCAGGTTCACCTTCCAGCCGATGCTATGACATATGGAAAAAAAAGCTCACAAATTTCTTCAAGCAGTTACAAACTTCCAGCAAAGACATTATCAATCCCTACCTTATGTTCTGGATTGATCACATTTTTATTAGAAAGTATTGTATTTGCAATACACCTATATCCAGTCACCAAATTTTATTCCATTTACTATTCAAGATGATGCCAAAATATGATACTGAAAGTCAATTGTTAGTGATTTAACTGACTTCAATAAAATGGTCTATAATGTGATTCAGTAATATATTTTGGCAACCTGCATATTTAAAATGAAATTTTGCATTTAACTATTTTGGCAGCCTGCATATTTAAAATAAAATTTTGTATTTAACTATTTGTGCAGGTCAAATTATTGTCTTATGCATGAAAAATATTGGTCACTCTATTTTTGTCTTTATTTCTGTTGAATTGATATATGGAGTATGCTTAAAATCAGGCACTTTTATTTATAATTCTACAACTGACCATCTTCACTTACTTTGCACAACAATTAAGCCTTGGTGGCCTAGTCATTAGCATAGCTGCCTTCCAAGTAGCTGGCCCTGGTTCACTTCCCGGTCAATGCTTTGACATATAAAAAAAAAATATTTCTAATTAAATTCAGTACTCATTCCTAGTTTGCAACTAACTTAATAGATCAAAGAATGTTGTTTTAAAATATTGTTGCATAATAATTACATCATATTAAATGTTCTACAAAGGAGACAACAGAATCATGAAGATGAGAAATGTGTATTTCATTATAGACGAAATATACAATATTTTGATATCCAAATGAAAAACAATATTGTGTTCAATTTGCATTAATTATACGGATGATTACATTTTTCAAAAAAAGTCAAAGATATTGAAAAAATAACTTTATAACTTTATTGCCAGGAGTTTATAAGAAGTTTGAGTTCCAGAGGTTGCAGAACTGGGTTCAATCCCTGTCACTCTACCACAATACCAAAACATGTGGAATAACAATTTATTGGTAGTAGGATATTTTACTTTTATCTAACACTCACAAATAGTCTAAAAAACAAAATATATGTTATGTAAGCACATATACAGGTGAACACCTTTTTTTCCTTCAAAAAAATAAAATACTACCAATATGCCAGAAAGATCATGGCTTAAGTTACACATATGATATCATTTCCCTACTGAAAGTCAAAATTTACAACTTGGATAAATTGGGTACGAATAAATAATGCCAAACCTGGGGGGGGGGGGAGATTTTCAATTTTAAATAATGTTTGTCTATTCCACTTTTTTCTTGTTTCAAAATTGTTATGGTTTTTTAAATAACTGAATCTTTTTAACATTCCATGAAGAATCATGAAGCTTAATAATGTGGGGACTCCTTAAAATTTACAATATACATCTAAAATTGAAATGCTAAAATAAATAGTGTCAGAAATGTAGCAAGAAATGGTACATTACTGTAGATCATCATCAATTGTTATACCTTGATCACAGTACACTGTTAACAGCTTTGTTAATTCAACCTGTTTTTAGATGGTAACTTAAGACCTGTAAGCAATGTAATGAATAAAATCTCTCATCTTATAACTTAGATGTAGACATGAGTCATATATATATATATTGTAATGGGCACATACGCCATTACATTATTATTATTTTTTAAATTAAACATGAAAAATAAAAGTTTTTAAATAAAAACTTTTTTTTTAAGAATTAAAAATTGAAAATTAAAAATCATCTAAACTCTAATACAGGGGTCCTCAACCTTTTTGCACTTAAGAGCACATTCTATAATACTGGCCAGGCAGCGGGCACCATTTATTTTTTCAACCAGGTGGTGAGCTCCATTTATTTTTTCAATGTAAATTTATAGTTGGATATTCTTAATAATACACATAATTTACAAAAAAAAATATTTATTTCAAAAATAAAATTTTAACATATAATTAACGTTTATATTTTTACACTGTAAAAGTATAGTATGTCCTACAATTTGATTACAATATAATACAACAATTTATAAGAAATTTTAAAAATTAAATTTATTTTTATCAGATAAATAATTTTTTATTGTGTTCGGATAACGGCGGGCACACATAAAATGGTCTGCGGGTGCCATGGTGCCCGTGGGCATAGGGTTGGGGACCCCTGCTCTAATATATAAAATCGCACAGATGAAAAATTATTAAATGAAAACTTTATTAAGAAGAAAAAAAGTATTTTAAAACTAAATTTTCAGTAAAGATTTAAAGATAAAAATATATCTACGTTTGTACAATAAATTAATTAATGTTATTGTAAAATGGAAATGATTATTTTAATTAGTCCAAGTGAACTAGCCCTTGGGCATTTCAAAATATATAAGAAAAGGTCAGATAGGAGAGAAAAACAATAGAAACTAATAGTCAATAAAAGAAATCCCTCAGGAAACGGACCAGAATGAAAAAATCATCATCGTCATGACGTAATGTCCACTGGATCTGAAAGTTTATTATAAAAGGAAAGAGATGTGAATTAGAGAGGTTAGATATGTGTTAAGTCAGAGAGAGTTGGAGGAGAAGGGATTGAAAGATGCACTTTCAATTCCTTCAGTTGTTCTAAAAGAAAAATGAAACATCGTTTTCCCATATTGCGGACTATAAGACATCTGGGCCTGGCAATGAAATACCAGCTACAATAAAGGACCAATGGCTAACTGGTTACAAATCTCTTCAGGATGGTGTGGGAATTCACGTTCAAAATTAATAGCAACTACAAAATATGGACCTTTTAAAACCTTAAGAACTTTAGAAAATTCATGAACATTAAATATAAAACTTTCCCAGTATTTAAATTATAGCAATAGTATTGCCTATCTGACCAAACTAAATTATTTATTAATTATTTTATTGAATGTATTATTTGTTTGTTAAATCATTTCCATTAATTTATTTTACATTTTTTTTAAGTTTTTGTTATGATTTTTTTATTTTTATAAACAACTTGTAATAAATGTTAAATTTAAGTTGGGCATGAATGGCTGCATAGATTCGTAATGTTATGTTCGTTTAAGGGAGGGTTAATCTTAGGTTATTCATTTTGTTGTTAAATTGGGTCAATGGATTGGATATATTGGTGTAATTAGTAGATGTAGTATGAGATTCGCTATGTGCAGGATCGCATATTACACTGCACACCCCCTTTTTTTCTACAGAATGGGATGATAAGATGGAAAATGCAATACCTTCCTATGGAGGTTTTTTTTTATTTTATTGCTCTTCATGTCAGACAGATGTAATATTCCTGTCTGGACAAGAGTCAATGTCTTCTATTAACCATGCTGTTCAGATGTGCATTCCTGATGATGTGTTTTTGTGCTGTTGTATTCGTGCTGCATTGAATACATCGATATATCAGATAGATTGGTGTTGATTTGACTGCGAACTTTTGGCCTAAGGTTAAATAAGGGATATAATATTTTCTTTTCAAATGCAATCTATGTAGTCTATTCATACTCAACACTCTAATAAATATTAATCTCATCTGTGCAAACCTTTAAAATAAAATAAAAACAGTTAAATTGTAAATTAAAATCTAATGTAAAATAAGTTATAATGTTTCGTAAAAATAAAAATTAGACTAAAATCTTAATGCTAAATTTTATAGATATTAAATAAATGTTTGTGTGTGTTATCACTGGCAGTGGCTTCTTTTATTTTTTTTTTTAATTGAAATATTATTAGATAAGAATTTATATCTTATAAATCTCTGTGTCTCACTGATCTAGTGGCAAGGGTAAATGGTCAATAAAATAAAAGTTAGATTTTAACAGCATGTAGTGCAGATATGGTAAGACTGGATATTTCACTGCATCCAGACCATTATAATATATATATATATATATTATACTGGACACTCAATCTATTCTGACACAGAGGGTGCCACCAGATCACTACGGATCTGGAAAATTTATTTACTGTGATCAGAATAGATGATGATGATGGTTTGTGCCGACTAGACTCTGGGAGAAACAAGAGATCTTAAACTTGTTTAGACAATTGAGACAAAAGCACAAAGACAAACGTCAGCCAAATTAAGTTTAAACAAATTTTAAAATTTTATTAAGAGACAATAAATTATGAAGTATAATTTATTTATGACACAATAAATAGGATTAACTCAGGCGTGTACTAGAAATACTAAATGTAAAGCTATGACAGACTGACTGATCTTCTAATAAACGAATTATAAAGGAAGGAAGCAAATTTTATTCAGCAGAGGATTCACCCAAACATTGGTTTTTACCCTCAGACACTTAAACAATATGCTCTTGAAACAAATCAACAAAACCAGTGCCGATGAGCTTTCTGAGGCCCGAGCATCGGACCACGAATGTCAAGTGTAGGTAGAAGCTGCACCTATTATTATGTTTAAAATGAAGGTGGTTGATCCACCCCAAGAATAACTGAAAAACATGACTGAAAATGAAAGGAAAACAATTAATTCTGGTGAATCCCAGCCAAACGATTGGTGAAAACTAATAATAATTAAAGGTCTCACTCAGAGACATGTAAATCTTTAGAAAAACAGTTATGTCTTCCCCAGCAATTAAAGAAAAATGAATTACAAACAAATTCTGAGGACACACTCTGATAAATTTCAAGCATGTGTAATAAACACAAAAATAAATCTATCGGAGAGTGCACATGAGTACGAAAATATTAAAAGTTTTAAATACTTTAACAGAACGAAAGTCTCTCTCACCTGTAATTTAAAAAGGGATAAATAGTATCTTCCTGCTGATGACTTATAAAATTACAAAGAAAAATAATTCTAATTTCCACCTTCAGAGATATACGAAACGAAATCTCCGCCTGCAGAAAATTAGACAATAAAGTCGACAGCCAAAAGATTTTGGAGGTTTGCAAAAGCGCAAACACAGTGTTTAAAATTAATTATTGCATAATAAAATAATTACAGGTAAGCATTTAAATATACACGACTGCTAAAGCATTTATAAAAAGTGAGGCATAAAAAATATAAAACTCATTCATCACTCTCTAATAAATAAAAATTAAAAGCAACTTGGAATCTTAAAACTAAGATTCCAAGACACATTGCAAAATATTAGAAATCACAATAAAGATTAAATATGAGTATAAATATTACTTAAGCTTCTGAATACAGATTTTTTTAATTAGACTGAGCGGAGATTTAATGAGAATTAATTTACCCTGGGAAGAATAAAAAAGAAAATAGTTACCTTTTGGTAAAAACAATGTTCACGTAGAGTGCACACTATTATTTTAATTCATTTTCAGGTCTTTAGACAGTGGCAAGGTAGATGTAAAGAGGTTCTGGCTTCTTCTAGATGTCTAAGGCATTACTGGAGCAAATTTGGAAGTTAGGGATCCGTCTTTTGTTAAATTAGCAAGCCATTCTGGTGGTGATAACACGTATAGTATTTGTCTTGTTGCAAGCAAAAGGATTTAAATAACAGCAAATTTCCTTTAAGAATTTAAATGTCCATCGATATAAACTTTCACTTGAGAAACAGCTTGTCTAGTTAAGAATAATTAAACTCTCCAAATTTTTGGGGCTATTTATACTTTGCTCCATTTTCCGTGGAACACTTTCCTTGTTGTTGAATTCTATGCCTAAGGCAGGGCAAATATTAATCTCCCACTCAATCTAATCTAAGAATTCTACCCAGGGATTATTGAAACGAAAACAACTACATAAAAATCAAATCTCCTCTTTTAGAATTAATTTACAATAATTAAAATAAAAGCCACAGGAATGTAATTAGCTAGGTTGCTTGTTTTTAATTAATTGATTTAAAGTAAAAACAAGCGGTATATGAAAACTATTTTAAAATAAATCGATAAACATTGAAATGATCCGTTTTACATATAAACGCGTGTGTATTTTGATACACGTATTGTTCTTTAAATAATACTAAAAATCTAAACATTAAATGTTTAGTGAAAATTAAAAATCTAAACATTAAATGTTTAGTGAAAATTAAAAACTTAATTTTTTTCTTCATTTTTTTTTTGTAATAACACCATTGAATCGAATTTCAATCCAGTTCAATATATATATATTGAATGAGATTAACATAGCTCCTACTATTTACTTCTATACTTATACAGATTTAACATTACATCATTCCTTTATATTTAGCAATCACACTTATGAACTCTTTGTAGTAACTTGTCATTAGATAACATAAACCTTCTGTCTTATATTAAATCTGCATATCTTACACAGAATTGTTCTGGGATAAAAAATAAATAATTTCTGAAGTCATATATAATAAGATACTATCATTAAACAATTCAAAACAAAGCAAAACGCTCCATATAGTAGTGCCATCTTGTGCTAACAAGAGCAATCAATGGATGCCAGAAGGCTTGTGCATAAAATCCCTATCTAGTGCCTACTTATCCAATATCCCCAGACTAGTTTCTGGCTTGTGGCCTTCATCAGTGAGCTTGGATTGAAAATATTAATTGTGTTTTCAATTTCATTCTCATAGTTTTTTAGTTAAATAGAGTTAAAAGGTGGCTGCTGGAGGGTTGCATTAGATCCTAAGATCTAGGTGCAGTGCTCTCAGATCCAAGGCTCCTCACTGATGAAGGCCACAAGCCAGAAACTAGTCTGGTGATATTGGATGAGTAGGCACTGATGAAGGCCACAAGCCAGAAATTAGTCTGGGGATATTGGATGAGTAGGCACTAGATAGGGATTTTATGCACAAGCCTTCTGGCATCCAATGATTGCTCTTGTTATCATAAGATGGCACTACTATATGGAGAGTTTTGCTTTGTTTTGAATTGTTTAATAACAACTATGTGCTAGTATGAGATAGTGATCATGTGATGTTTCATGGTTTAAGATACTATCATGTTATCTTTCTTTTTCCTTTAAGTAATTATTAGGCACCTGCATATAGTTTTTATTATAATCAGAAAGCAGAAAAAAAAATTTCTATTCTTATTATAAGGTTGCTTCTAGCCTTTAAAGTGTAAACTGATTTTCCAAATTCCTTGATTGTAAGCATAATATTCAACTCTTCTCAAATAACTTAGAAAGTTTTTGTTAATAGCATTAGTTACATCCCTCTAGAATTTCCAAATTGTTACTTGTGGCAAATTGTTCAGGATAGCAAGATTAAAAGTACATTTATATCATAGAAGTATTATTATTTTAAAAAGATTTCTTGTGCTTTTTTTATATTGGTTACTGTCAGATATAGCTTCTAATAAATGCTAACAAAGTATCAATACTACCTTTTGTTGTGTTTGGTTAGGCTTACAGGTTCATTTCCAAACCAACAGACACAAAAAGAATAACTACTCAGCAATTAATATGTACAATTTATTAGTCAAAAATATATACAAATGTTAGTTAAGCAAACGAATAATACAGTTGATACAATTGAATGCTGAGCTAGTCGAGCCGAGTACTGAACTCAGTTCTAACTAAATGATTAGCCTGCCTCTTGAGCTCTGGTAAGCCTCTTCCAGCTATGTATTTAGCTTGCCTTGAGTCAGCTCAAATTCAGGCATAGCAGTTTCCAGTCCATATGTGGACTTGCCTCACTGCATGGACATCGCAATAATGAATAGAGAGACTACCCTTGCTGGTGGCAGACGATTTAATGGAGAGCATGTTCAGTGCATCAGGTTGACAGAAGTAATTGCTGTTTCTGCCTTGCCTCCAAAAGGCTGACTCTTTAATGGCAGATACCCTACCTTGCTGGAAACATGCAGCTTTGGTGCACGAACCCCAGTGAAGAATTTAATCTCTTAGGGTAGCAACTGGGTGCTAGCCAATCAGGTAATAAATCTGTAATAGTCCAATTCTAAATGCAGGGTCAGGTATGACATCCCTCCCTCCAGCTAAAATTAGCTCTGGAGGACATAGTCATCGACATGTCCTGAATGATGTATTGTCCACTTTCTTGGTTTTCCGGTTGATTGCTCTTACTGCCTTCATCTTCTTTGCTTGGTGAACTTGTTTCTGGTTGTTTGCTGATATCTTAATTTTGCTGTTTGTCTTCTCTGCTTGAGAGACTCATTCCAGGTTGACCACTGCTCTTATTTTCTGATGTGTGGTTGAGTATTAGCAGGTTGTGATGGTGATGATGATGATGATGACCATCTTCTGTTTGCACAACAGTGTAGAAAACTTTTATTTGAGTCACCCCTGCTGGTATCCATTTTGTGGACCCATAGAACATATGACATAGTACTTGTGTCTCTATTTGAAGTTTTATTTTTTTATCTTCTTGTTCACATTTGGCATCAGGTTTCAGGGTTGATAGTATAGTTCTTAAGGATCTGTTAAATAACAGTTCTGCAGGAGTCTTCCTGTTACTGTGCTCAGAGTGGAGGGCTGCACTAGCAGAGTTCTGACAATTGTGGTATTCCAATTTCCTATATCCATTTTTGTTATCAGCTTTTTAGCTTCCTGTACCAATCTCTGCCTGACCATTACTCTCAGGATGGAATGGAGGACTGTTCACAAGTTTGATGTTGTTATTAGTGCAGAAGGTTTTGAATGCACCAGATGAAAAGGCTGTGCCATTGTCAGTCACTAATGTTTTAGGAAGACTGCCTTCTCAGAGCTTCTATCATGGCTGTGGAGTACTCAGCAATTAATATGTACAATTTATTAGTCCAAAAAGTATACAAACATTAGTTAAACAAATGAATAAATACAGTTGATACAATTGAATGCTGAGATAATCGAGTTAAATATGGAAGTCACTTCTAGCTAAATGATTAGCCTGCCTTGTGAGCTCTAGAAAGAATTCTTAGCTTGCCTCAAGTCAGCTTTAATTTGGGCATAGCAGTTTCCAGTCTGTAGGTGGACTTGCCTCACTGCATGGACAGTGCAATAATGAATAGAGAGACTACCCTTGCTGACAGCAGAGGGTTTAATGGAGAGCACATTCAGTCATTCAAGTTGACAGAAGTAATTTCACTCTCTGCCTTGCCTCCAAAAGGCTGACTATTTAATGGCAGATCCTCTACTTTATTGGAAACATGCAGATTTGGTGTGTGAACCCCAGTGAAAGATTTAATCCCTTTGGATAGCAACTGGGTGCTAGCCAATCAGATAAGGAATCTGAAATAGTCCACTTCTGAAGGCAGGGTAAGATATGATACCTTCAGATAGAATATTTAATATATACATGTGTAAAAATAAAAATAGTAGATATAATGGTAATAACCATTATATACAGCCTTTCAATACTCAGAAATACTTTCAGAAGTACTTTTGATTAATTTCTTAACCCTCCTCAACTGCTGTTAAATTCAAAAACATAATAAAAGAAAATGCCATCAATTCATATCCCATAAATCTCGAATTTTAATGTTAGCAGCTTGTCTTTTTAATATTCGGAGGTATTTGAAAGCAAGTGTACATTTAATAATTTTAAATGAATGGTGTGTGCTTTAGATGAATATAAAATTATTTGTGAAAATGGATTTAAATTATTTGAATTTGAATTATGAAAATTTGAGAAGAAAATTGATTTTTATTTAATATAAAATATTCCAAACTTATAATTATATAAATTTTGTTAATTTGTTAGATAAAAAGATACTTTTGATTCAAAAATATATCTTAAAGTCACAAAGCTAAATATATTGACAGTATTTGGGATGATTATAATTTGGAATTATGTGACAGTGTTCAAAATTTGTTTGAAATGCTTACTGGTTATAGTCATATTACTGATGTAATTATAAAGAAAATTGTCATAAATTTAATGTCATTTCATATGAAAGCTCATGGGAATTGGTGATTTCAGATTTTAAACAGAGGCTTAAAACTGATATGATTTGTTTGAAAGAAGATAAAGAATTATGATGTGTTTAATGATAAAATGTCAGTATATTGATAAAGTTAAAATGCAAATGAATACATTTGCTTTCCTTTTGATTGAAGAGATAATATGGATGTTCAGAGAATAAAATTTAATTACAATATTTTAAAAAAATACTAAGAATATAGTCATAAATAATAATGTTCTACTATAAGATATATCCTTCCTGTGTTATATGTTCTCATATTTTTGCAAATATAAAATTACATAAAGAAGGAAATCCTTTGTGAATTATGTTTGATTTCAATAGTTCATTTACAAATCAGAATTCTAAATATATCAGAAAGCTGTTTCAAGTGATTTTAGGATTTGGGGGAAATACCATTGCTTCATCTTTTGATTTTATAGCTAGAATTAAAAATATAGTGATTGATGAGAGTGATTTTATTGCTTCATTGGATGTGACAGAAATGCATTAGATGTGACAGAAATGCATGTTTCTATTGATAGAATGGATTCCATAAAAATAATTGAACATGCATTAAAAAGTAAAGGTGTTTGTAAATAGTTATAAAATTTGTTATGATTCTTTAAAAAAATTTGATGATAATATTGTCATTTTTTTTGAAGGTGGATATTATAAAATGTCTAAAGGTTGGCCTATGGGTCTGCCTGTTGCACAAGTTTGTAATTTTGTTTTGTCTACATATGAGAGTAGTATTTTAAATTATGTGTACTTTTAAAGATATTAAAATTTACAAAAGGTATTTGGATGATGTTTTTGTTTGTAAAAATACCAATACTATAAATTTGCTTGTAGAGGAGTTAAATAATTTGAATGGCTTGAAACTGACTATTGAAATAGAGGAAAAAAGTATTAGGTATTTGGATTTATTTATTGTTTAAGTTATGAATTAATAATCAAACCACTTCAAAAAGGGGAAAACATAAATTGTAAATCAAAAGTGCCAATTATGCATAAGATAGCAAATTTTAGATCTTTTTTGTTTTGTAATAAAAAATTATGTCATTACCATGTGGGTGATAAATTAAACAATATTGAGATATTTCCCAAGGAATTGATTGAAATTAATTATAAGATTGAACAAATTAATAATACTTTACGTCAATTTAAAGAGTTGTAATAATTGAAAGATGAAGATTGATAATAAAAATAGATATCTATTCCATATTTTTCAAATGCTCAAGTAAACTTTTAAGTCTATATATATATATATATGTCCACGGATGGCGTCCTACCAAGACTGCCAATCAAGCGTATGTTTTGTTTACATAAACGTCAGAGTAGTTAGTATTCACTATCTCTAACTATAATTCCACTTTCAGATCATGATTTCAAGCTATTTGCTATCGTCAGTGAAAGACAGGAATAAAGAAACTAGATCTGAATACAAACTCTGAGCGTTTATGAAACAATTTCTATTCAGCTTGCAAGCGTGAATTTTTTAGACACGTAATGTCTTCAAACTCAGCATAGCAAACCAGATAGCTACATGGGTCTGATCTCAGTTCAGCATCACCACATAGTAGAAGCCTCTGCAATCTATATCATTGCAAGAAAGACCTCAAAGGTACATTTATGATAAACAAAAATGGAAGTTAAAAAACTTGCTAACGCTTGTATTTATGTCCACAGATGGCGTCCTACCAAGACTGCCAATCAAGCGTATGTTTTGTTTACATAAACGTCAGAGTAGTTAGTATTCACTATCTCTAACTATAATTCCACTTTCAGATCATGATTTCAAGCTATTTGCTATCGTCAGTGAAAGACAGGAATAAAGAAACTAGATCTGAATACAAACTCTGAGCGTTTATGAAACAATTTCTATTCAGCTTGCAAGCGTGAATTTTTTAGACACGTAATGTCTTCAAACTCAGCATAGCAAACCATATAGCTACATGGGTCTGATCTCAGTTCAGCATCACCACATAGTAAAAGCCTCTGCAATCTATATCATTGCAAGAAAGACCTCAAAGGTACATTTATGATAAACAAAAATGCAAGTTAAAAAAACTTGCTAACGCTTGTATTTATGTCCACAGATGGCGTCCTACCAAGACTGCCAATCAAGCGTATGTTTTGTTTACATAAACGTCAGAGTAGTTAGTATTCACTATCTCTAACTATAATTCCACTTTCAGATCATGATTTCAAGCTATTTGCTATTGTCAGTGAAAGACAGGAATAAAGAAACTAGATCTGAATACAAACTCTGAGCGTTTATGAAACAATTTCTATTCAGCTTGCAAGCGTGAATTTTTTAGACACGTAATGTCTTCAAACTCAGCATAGCAAACCAGATAGCTACATGGGTCTGATCTCAGTTCAGCATGACCACATAGTAGAAGCCTCTGCAATCTATATCATTGCAAGAAAGACCTCAAAGGTACATTTATGATAAACAAAAATGCAAGTTAAAAAACTTGCTAACGCTTGTATTTATGTCCACAGATGGCGTCCTACCAAGACTGCCAATCAAGCGTATGTTTTGTTTACATAAACGTCAGAGTAGTTAGTATTCACTATCTCTAACTATAATTCCACTTTCAGATCATGATTTCAAGCTATTTGCTATCGTCAGTGAAAGACAGGAATAAAGAAACTAGATCTGAATACAAACTTTGAGCATTTATGAAACAATTTCTATTCAGCTTGCAAGCGTGAATTTTTTAGACACGTAATGTCTTCAAACTCAGCATAGCAAACCAGATAGCTACATGGGTCTGATCTCAGTTCAGCATCACCACATAGTAGTAAGCCTCTGCAATCTATATCATTGCTATGCTGAGTTTGAAGACATTACGTGTCTAAAAAATTCATGCTTGCAAGCTGAATAGAAATTGTTTCATAAACGCTCAGAGTTTGTATTCAGATCTAGTTTCTTTATTCCTGTCTTTCACTGACGATAGCAAATAGCTTGAAATCATGATCTGAAAGTGGAATTATAGTTAGAGATAGTGAATACTAACTACTCTGACGTTTATGTAAACAAAACATACGCTTGATTGGCAGTCTTGGTAGGACGCCATCTGTGGACATAAATACAAGCGTTAGCAAGTTTTTTAACTTGCATTTTTGTTTATCATAAATGTACCTTTGAGGTCTTTCTTGCAATGATATAGATTGCAGAGGCTTCTACTATGTGGTGATGCTGAACTGAGATCAGACTCATGTAGCTATCTGGTTTGCTATGCTGAGTTTGAAGACATTACGTGTCTAAAAAATTCACGCTTGCAAGCTGAATAGAAATTGTTTCATAAACGCTCAGAGTTTGTATTCAGATCTAGTTTCTTTATTCCTGTCTTTCACTGACGATAGCAAATA
The DNA here is from genome assembly GCA_028023455.1 of Epiperipatus broadwayi. NCBI lineage: Eukaryota > Metazoa > Onychophora > Udeonychophora > Euonychophora > Peripatidae > Epiperipatus > Epiperipatus broadwayi. Next base: position 163,079 of record JAQFVV010006892.1, read on the forward strand.
GCTTGAAATCATGATCTGAAAGTGGAATTATAGTTAGAGATAGTGAATACTAACTACTCTGACGTTTATGTAAACAAAACATATGCTTGATTGGCAGTCTTGGTAGGACGCCATCTGTGGACATAAATACAAGCGTTAGCAAGTTTTTTAACTTGCATTTTTGTTTATCATAAATGTACCTTTGAGGTCTTTCTTGCAATGATATAGATTGCAGAGGCTTCTACTATGTGGTGATGCTGAACTGAGATCAGACCCATGTAGCTATCTGGTTTGCTATGCTGAGTTTGAAGACATTACGTGTCTAAAAAATTCACGCTTGCAAGTTGAATAGAAATTGTTTCATAAACACTCAGAGTTTATATTCAGATCTAGTTTCTTTATTCCTGTCTTTCACTGACGATAGCAAATAGCTTGAAATCATGATCTGAAAGTGGAATTATAGTTAGAGATAGTGAATACTAACTACTCTGACGTTTATGTAAACAAAACATATGCTTGATTGGCAGTCTTGGTAGGACGCCATCTGTGGACATAAATACAAGCGTTAGCAAGTTTTTTAACTTGCATTTTTGTTTATCATATATATATATATATATATTGTAACCATATATTTTAGTATAAAATATATTAATTGATGTAACTGGTATAAAAATTTCTCTTTCTTCTTTGGTGATTTGATTGGCTTGATTTGCACTTTGAACAGATTACTCTCTTATATTATTTTAATAAATTTAAATTTGCTTCTTCCCATATGCTAACTCATATCAAAATGTTTAACTTTTTAAAAATTTGACAACACATTAAAATTTGGTAAAATATTATTAAAAAAATAATATTTTATTTTTATTTGTTTAAAATGATCTTAAAAATTATTTCCATTGAATTAAAAAACCATTTGTTCAATTAAAATTAATTATTAAAAATAAATACAATAATTACGTACGCGTCTCAATGTAAAAAAAGAAAAGAGCGCGAATTTAAGAGAAGATCGTCTGTTAGTTTGCTTTTGGAGGGAGAAAGAAAAGAAAATGGTAAAGGCAAATGGTGTAAATTTGATAAGCTTATTTTAAAATAGTTAACAAGTAAACAGATTACCACAAAGTTTGCTATAAACATAAAAAATAACATAGTGGTATTTAACTATAAGATGAATTGCTAAATTTAAAAGTCTGTTCAAGTTGGCTAGCCAAGTGGATCAAATCACCGGTAAAATTTTCCAATATTACATTTTTAAAATGTCGGAGCTTCCCAGTTTAAAAGAATTAATTGCAAGAGTTTGGTATGTTTTAAAATGTTTATTATTCTACAATTTGGAAAAATTAAATAAGTATTTTAATTACAGAAGTTTTATGAATATGAAAATTTGCTTTTTAAAAAAGAAGAAGTTTAAATTAAAGTAAAATGTTAAAGTTATCAACATAGTTTAATGTTTCCATTTCTAATTCTAATAAAATATAGTATTGATTGATATTTAACTTTACAATGCCAGTAATATATTTGCTAGTTAATTTGTTTAACATTTGGATAATAAACAGTCTTCAAATAATTAATCAAAGCTATTTTCTAATTTTATCGTCAGTTTGGAATGATTAAATAAATTGCTATAATTAGTATTCCTAGATTTAAGCATGGATAAATAAATATTAGCATGGATGTGATAAACTTGGAACATTTTAATAGAGAAATGTAGAGATTAATAACTTATGAAAAACATTTTCATTTAAATTCTGCGTGTCATGTTTTGAAATTGTTTCGTGTTTATGGAGCCACGTAAAATCGTTAATCTAATAGTGATTATAATAACTAATACAGATGGATAAAATTGCATGTATGGAATTTAACTATAGTTATAGCTATTACTTCGTATATTTATTGTTCGACACATCGTACATGGATTCCATGAATCATATTTGGAGTTATAAAATGCTATACAATCCAATTTGTGATACACACACCTGCTATAATTCATGTATTGAACTATAAAATGCTCTACATTTGATTTATATCGTACACACACCTGTTAAATTTTATGTATATGATGAATAATGCATTACTTTAATTTTATCATTATATGAACTTGCATGTGAAGTTCATAAGTTATATTTTATTAAGTTTAAATTAATAGGGGTTGAATAAAATATTATTCAAGAGAATAGCGCTTGCGAAAAAGCTTGAAAAGTACTAAATGAATTCATGAGATGTATCAATCTTTGTGAGGTATTTCGTTAGTCTTTCCAGATTTATATTCCTATACTAATATTACTTATACTATATTACATATTTTTATTTTAAGCAAGAT
>JAQFVV010006892.1:165877-271942 GCA_028023455.1 Epiperipatus broadwayi
ATATATATATATATATATATATATATATATATATATATATATATATATATATATATATTGTAACCATATATTTTAGTATAAAATATATTAATTGATGTAACTGGTATAAAAATTTCTCTTTCTTCTTTTGGTGATTTGATTGGCTTGATTTGCACTTTGAACAGATTACTCTCTTATATTATTTTAATAAATTTAAATTTGCTTCTTCCCATATGCTAACTCATATCAAAATGTTTAACTTTTTAAAAATTTGACAACACATTAAAATTTGGTAAAATATTATTAAAAATAATATTTTATTTTTATTTGTTTAAAATGATCTTAAATTATTATTTCCATTGAATTAAAAAACCATTTGTTCAATTAAAATTAATTATTAAAAATAAATACAGTAATTACGTATGCGTCTCAATGTAAAAAAAGAAAAGAGCGCGAATTTAAGAGAAGATCGTCTGATAGTTTGCTTTTGGAGGGAGAAAGAAAAGAAAATGGTAAAGGCAAATGGTGTAAATTTGATAAGCTTATTTTAAAATAGTTAACAAGTAAACGGATTACCACAAAGTTTGCTATAAACATAAAAATAACATAGTGGTATTTAATTATAAGATGAATTGCTAAATTTAAAAGTCTGTTCAAGTCGGCTGGCCAAGTGGATCAAATCACCGGTAATAAATTTTCCAATATTACATTTTTAAAATGTCGGAGCTTCCCAGTTTAAAAGAATTAATTGCAAGAGTTTGGTATGTTTTAAAATGTTTATTATTCTACAATTTGGAAAAATTAAATAAGTATTTTAATTACAGAAGTTTTATGAATATGAAAATTTGCTTTTTAAAAAAGAAGAAGTTTAAATTAAAGTAAAATGTTAAAGTTATCAACATAGTTTAATATTTCCGTTTCTAATTCTAATAAAAATATAGTATTGATTGATATTTAACTTTACAATGCCAGTAATATATTTGCTAGTTAATTTGTTTAACATTTGGATAATAAACAGTCTTCAAATAATTAATCAAAGCTATTTTCTAATTTTATCGTCAGTTTGGAATGATTGAATTAATTGCTATAATTAGTATTCCTAGATTTAAGCGTGGATAAATAAATATTAGCATGGATGTGATAAACTTGGAACATTTTAATAGAGAAATGTAGAGATTAATAACTTATGAAAAACATTTTCATTTAAATTCTGCATGTCATGTTTTGAAATTGTTTCATGTTTATGGAGCCACGTAAAATCGTTAATCTAATAGTGATTATAATAACTAATACAAATGGATAAAATTGCATGTATGGAATTCAACTATAGTTATAGCTATTACTTCGTATATTTATTGTTCGACACATCGTACATGGATTCCACGGATCATATTTGGAGTTATAAAATGCTATACAATCCAATTTGTGATACACACACCTGCTATAATTCATGTATTGAACTATAAAATGCTATACATTTGATTTATATCATACACACACCTGTTAAATTTTATGTATTTGATGAATAATGCATTACTTTAATTTTATCATTATATGAACTTGCATGTGAAGTTCATAAGTTATATTTTATTAAGTTTAAATTAATAGGGGTTGAATAAAATATTTATTCAAGAGAATAGCGCTTGCGAAAAAGCTTGAAAAGTACTAAATGAATTCATGAGATGTATCAATCTTTATGAGGTATTTTGTGAGTCTTTCCAGATTTCTATTCCTATACTAATATTACTTATATTATATTACATATGTTTTATTTTAAGCAAGATAAGTTAGTACATTAGTTGTCCTGATTAGTGTAACATTTTATTATGCAAGAACCCACATTTGCTAAAGTGTCAGCGTTTTCTGAATGGTCAGAATAACTGAGGGGGATGATTTTGCACTTTAATGTGAAGTAAATAGTAATGTTGTTTTATAATGTTAAAGGGCATTAATCTGTGCTGGTGGTTAATCCGCAGATTACTTAATTGCCATTTTTGTATTTTACACACATTCCTGCGCTGGTGGTTAATCCGCGGAATTGTGTGATTATACGTATTACTTTATGATGGTGTATGAATACACAAAACGTTTAGTGTTATTTAATTCCTACGTGTAGATGAATGCATCCACAGGAATATGTTTTACTTCATAGATATAAGTTGGGCAAAGTATTTTAGTTAATCTGCTAAATCATCTTCTTCCATTTGTAAGTATGATTTATAAGTTAGATCATCAAATTGTAGCAGGACATTCTATTCAAGTTACTTCATAATAATTAACTGTTGGTTGATTATTATTTACCGGAATGTAAGTTTAAATTTTCACTTTATTTAATGATTGCATTATAGCTAAATCCTACAGATATAATATTATTTATTATATTATTATAAGTTTACGGTATGGATTTATTGAATCTGGAAATGACGTTAAATATTTCATGAGTTGATGTTGAATTTAGTATAATTTTCTCAATATTCATTATATCAAATTGAAATATAAGGTATGATTAGGTTTTTAAAAACTGTACCTATGAGATGTTATTGAAGAAAGTCGATGGAATTATAATTTATTTATTTTATTTGTTTATTTATGTCTTTAATTATAACATTGGAATTAATTACTTATTATTCATAAATTTGTAAATAAAAGTTGATTTATAATTAAACTTACTGTGCCGTTGCTATGTGTCATTCGTAAAATCAGAAATCATAAACCTTGGATAGAGCATACATTGAAGTACATACTATCGTCAACATGATATAAGAGTTTAATGATATTTTGAGAAAACATTAAGATGCTTTTCGTCTTTGGTAGTTTATGATGTGTAAGGTACAATAAAATCCCATTTACCTTTTCCATCATTTTGGCTTTGCGTAGTTGATTCTAGTATACAATACAAATTAATTATTAAACTTGTAAACAGATTTACCAAATAATGACATGATTGAATATATTTACTTAACGTTTTTAAATTGTCATTTGTCAGTATAATAAGAGTCTCAGTAATATAGTAAACTATAAAAAAAGAACCCAAGTATTTATGTTTATTTATTGCAAAGCTTTACCTGGACTAGCATTTGTATTAGAAATCATATAGATGGTTTAAAATTTCATAATCTTATGTAATTCCACAAATTATGCCATCTTGTACATGGTCGGCCATCGGGTCTCATACAATAAAAATCGCAAATTAAGGTTTGAAAAATAATAACATTACACTTATAATTTGTTTAATGTATTTTATCATACTACTATGATAGTTCTTCGCGGTACACCCTGGCTGCGATCAAATTAAATCATAAAAAGTTTATGTTAGATCATTAGTTTGGTCTGTTGTAAGTTGCTCCAGATGTTGATTGTGGTCTTTGGTGCATAAAATAGATAGCATGATATGCTTTTGGATACAGCTCTTAATAGCTGACAATGTGCAGCGGGAATTGATCAGTGATCGAAGTTAAGATTCTTAGCGCACTTACGTTATGTAGTTGGGACCACACAATTAACGGTTACAATTTTATAGTGTCGCAACGGGTTCGGCATGATAGGTAGTTGAGGGGCAAGCGAATGGTTACAATATATATATATATATATATAAGGATGTGTTTAATGTTTCATTTTGTGTTACAAATAATGTTAATAAGAGCCCCTTATATATTACATTATATGTGTAGGTGTGTGTAAAACTGTACAGTGTATTAAGTTATGTATTGAAACAGAGTGTTAAAGATCTGCCCATTCCTTGCATATGTATGTAAAATGTATTATTCTCTGGTACATAAGGGGTCAGAATGACTAATGGCAACATGGGTAGGATGACAACCTTGGCACTTATGAGAGCTTTAAATGTTCCATCATCAGATTTTCAATGAATGGAAAACTGAAAAGTTGTGGATTAGAGTAGTTTGAAGCCTGTCCATTAAAGTATGAAGATTGGCTATATTAATATAAAGCTGATCACTGATTATATATATATATATGTGTGAAGATGGTAATCTGGACCAACTGATGAGTGCTGGTTTAGTACAAAATACATTTATTGGTGATTATTTATCTTTTCAACATGTGTGTGATCAGGTGGGTCAGCAATATGAGATGGCATGGAGAGTTGAGGATCATGTGAAAGTCTGAGTTTCAGTCCCTCATATATGTTAATAAGTTAGTAGATAATTCTAACAGTGTCATATCTGTCAAGCAAAAAAGTAATGATGTGCATCAAATTTTTGTGGATGAATATTATCATATGTAAGTGAATCAAGATGCAGTATTGAAAAAAAGATTAAAGGAGCATGAATTGTTATACAAACATGCGAAAAGTAAAAATAATGGTGATTTAATGACTGCTTCAGTTTTCTTGGATCATGAAAGGACATGCAAATATAAATTTAAGTTCCATATTGAAAGTGTTAAGTTTCTTCATGAAGAGAGAAGCCATAATAAAAGGAAAATTAAGGGAGAAATTTTAATAAATAGAAATAAAATGAATATAATTAATAGATAAGCTGCTAACGTTAAAATTCGAGATTCCAGTGGATCTGAGTTATTTACTTCCGTTATGTTTTTTGAATTTAACGGTAACTGAGGAGGATTAAGGAAGTAACCGAAAATACTTCTGCAGATTGAAACGCTGTATATAATAGTTACTACCATTATATTTTATTGTTATTACAATAGTTTTTAATTAATGGACATTTTATTTGTATATATATATTTTTTACATTTTGATTTTCTTTTAAAAATAGAAAACTTGAAGAAATACAGAAAAGTAAATATACTTCATATAAAAATCTCAAAAGTTCAAGGACTTCTTTAGTACTAATAATCCTTCAATCTTATTTTCTAGAGATATATAAGTTAATCCTCTTCAATCAAACATTGGAAAACAACTTTACGTAGTCAAGAAAGTTTAATTAATTACATGATAAAAATAATCAGATTATTATATATAGATTGTAAAAAAGAAAATAAGAATACAATAAGAAAATTAAATTTCTTATTTACGTTATTTCAATATATATATTTGAATATAATATTAAAATTTTCAATATATTCATATTAAGTATAAAGAAAAGCAATTTAGTTAAATTATCTAAGAGACTGATTGGTTTATGGTTTCATTTGAAAATATATAAGCAAGTGATTTAATATTTCTAAAAAGTGCAGAAAAATTCAATAAAATATATATTACTAATAATAAAATCATATGAATGTTTTTAAAGTTTTTTTTTAAAAAACCAATCGTTTTGTTGTTTTTCGAAATTCTAAACCATAAAAATAATTTGTTTAAAACCAATTTGTTTGTTTATATATAATATATCATTAAAAACCAGTCTACACTTAGACAATCCCAATATCAACAATTTCAAACTGTTGTCAAGGCAACCTCCTTTTAACAATAAAGATGGAATCCCGCCTTTATTAATGGTCCAATATATTTATATAGACACTAAAGATTGCATCTTGACCCCAGAGAGTGAAATTATTGCTACAAAGAAGTTTAAATAAACTTCTTTAAAAAGATAAATATAATCTATTCTGAATATAGCCTAATAGCCAATTGTAACATTGCAAACTGCAATTACAAATTTCAAATTGCACCCAAAGTATTACTCAAATGTAAAATAATGCTCAATGCTAAATGGGTTTATAAGTAATCATTAAAAAACAGTCAATACTTAGACAATCCCAATATCAATGTTAGTCAACAATTTCAAACTGTTGTCAAAGCAACATCCTTTTAACCATAAAGGTGGAATCCCACTTTAATGTGAGATGGATGAATGAAATAAGAAAGTGTGTAGGAGTGATGTGGAGAAGAGAAATTAAAGATCAGAGAAGATGGATTGAACTTGGAGAGACCTTCATCCTGCAGTGGATTCATAATGGCTGATGATGATGATGTTGATGATACTTATATAGACACTAAAGATTGCAACTTAACCACAGAGATTGAAACTATTGCTACAAAGACGTTTAAATAAACCACTTTAAACAGATAAATATAATCTATTCTGAATGTAGACTAATAATTAATTATAACATTACAAACTGCAATTATAAATTTCAAATTGCATATATATATATCCTCAGCATCGAGTTGATATAATAATAGGACAATACGACTAGCTCAGATAAAATGATTACGCTCGGCTAAAATACATATAATCAATAATAAAGATATCCTATGATAATATCTACTATTGAACGAGCTCTAACAGATTAATAAATAAATGGTTCGGTTTATGAAAAATTAAATAAATAAAATATTAATAAATCATGAGACCATAAAGTGAAAGTCAAGCAATAAAAAATTACATTGAGTCAATATTCCACAAAATACAATCTCAGTGGCATAAGAACACTATTCACCCTGTTATTTCAAATAATAATAAATTAATAGCATTCTTAAGACTAAAATAATAACAACCAATTTAGGATAATAAATTCTAATCTCTTTATTAAAAAAATACAATTATAATTATCTCAGGTTCTTTAAAATAACTCTAATCAGTTTATATTCTCCTATAGTCAAGTATGACAAGGGATTTTGTATCATCCTCAACTACATCTAACTAATAATAATAATAATAATCTTCGATAAATAATTATCAATCTTATCCACTGTTCAATATTATGGTAACTACCAATAATAATAATAATAATAATAATAATAATAATAATAATAATAATAATAATAATAATAATAATAATAATAATAATAATAATAATAATTTATTCATTTATTTATTCATCATGAAGCAAACAATAAATGTATAATACAGTGAGATAAATTCCATACAAGAAAAATCTTGTGTGAGGAATTTAAATGTAACAACTAAAAACACTAATAAAATACAAAAAAAAAAAAAAAGTATAAATATAACAAAATATTAAAATCACACAGATATTGCATTTGGCAATTCAATCACAGTAATAAATAATTACATCATAACATATAATATAAACAAAAAAAAATAAAAATAAAATAAAACTAATGCTTAGCATAATATAACCAGTGCCATAAATGCTTTTTAAATATCAAATAAGATAGTGTTCATTAAATTCACAGAACAATCTCTTATAAATACATATTAAATAATTTAGGACCATTATAACTAAATTGCTTCCTACTGGATGTTTTAAGAAAATTATGTAAAGCTAACTGATATTTAGTAGATAAACGAGTATTTACTAAAAAACACTAATAAAATACAATATATATATATATATAACATAAAATATTAAAATTATACACAGATTACATTTGGAAATTCAATAACAGTAGTAAATAATTACAACATAACATACAGTATAAACAAAAATAAAATAAAATAAACAAAATAAAACTAATGCTTAGCATAATATAACCAGTGCCATAAATGCTTTTTAAAAATCAAATAACTAGTGCTCATTAAATTCACAGAACAATCTCTTATAAACATATTAAATAATTTAGGACCATTATAACTAAATTGCTTCCTACTAGATGTTTTAAGAAAATTAGGTAAAGCTAGTTGATATTTAGTAGATAAACGAGTATTTACAACAGAAGATTTAGTATCTAAATGAAGTTTCCTACAATAAATATCAAGAATCACTCTATATTTATATAAATGGAAAACATCTAGTATATTAAAAGTGGCATAAATATCTTTAACAGATGTGGCACGTGATCTACCAAAAATGATACGCATTGTATAATTCTGTAAAACAGACAATGTAGTCATTGCAAAAGTAGAACAGTTCCCCCAAACTGATATATTATAACATAATAAGCTTTGATAAGAAGAAATATATAAAGTAATCAAAGCTGACCGAGGAAAAAAATTAGATAATAATAATAATAATAATAATAATAATAATAATAATAATAATAATAATAATAATAATAATAATAATAATAATAATAATAATAATAATAATAATAATAATAATAATAATAATAATAATAATAATAATAATAATAATAATAATAATAATAAGTAATACAATTCTTTTATTTCTCAGGTGGCATTTTAAATAAAATATGTCATATAATCTGATACAATCTAAAAATACATGGAAACAATGTTAAAATTCTATGCAATAAATTGTGCAATTAATTATGACCATAATAATAATATTAATGTAAAAGAAAATTTCTCAAGTATATTATATTCTGAATCATTGCGATTTCTTAAAATAAATAATTATATCTGTACTGTACAAATATTATATTTATTTTGGTATCTGCCAATCATGTATTTGTGATGGTGAATAAATCAACATAACTCAAAGATTTATAAAACAAGTTTAACAAATTTTATTATCCCATACATTTAACAAAAACTATATTCACTATTTACAATCGTCCTTAATAAAACCTAACAAATATAAAGCTAATTTAGATAAATTGGGTTACATACTTCCACATTATAAAAAAAAAATACAATAAATCAACAAGTAAATAAGCTTTTACTCCGACTTATGTACTATTTATGGCACATTTATTTAAAATATAATACAAATTTAAGACTACTCTTATAGTTTAATAAAAAAATCTATTAATTATATAGCTGGATCATATGGTTTCTTAAGTGTACACGAAAAATATAAAATATGGAATACTTAAATAATACTCATCTTTAAAATATGTTCAAATATTCTTACAGTAAATAAATTAAACGTATCTACTATAATAGTGCTAGTGTTATTTTAAATATTTTTTCTTGGTTCATTCGATAAATAAAATTGACTTTAATAACATAATAATATTGGTGTTCTACATATTTTGCTTGGTACTACTCTCTAAATAAAAATCCTTATATGTGTGTTTCATGTATGTTTAAAATATAAAATAATATTCATAAAATACAAGCATTCATTCTATTTGTGTTGGTCATTTTGGGTGTTTTATTTTTACAAATATGCATTAACACGTAAAATCAAAAATATCAAAATTATTCAAAAATCTCGTGAATAATTATCATCTCTTTTATGTTTTTAAAAATAGTTTAATAATAATATGAAAAATGTCTATGATTCTTTATTGTTCACTGTTAGCATTTACATTCAATCTCATTTGGATTTTTTTTCAGAGCGGCCGCCGACACACCCCCCCCCCCCCCCACCAACCCCCCTCCAGGGCGGGGCGGCGGCGGCCCCTCCCAGCCCACAACGAAAGACATTTTGACCTTAACTTAAAACAAAACAAAAAAAACATATCTCATCTTCTTTCAAAATAACGATACTACAATCCAAAGTTATTCATTATTTTCTTTCATAAAATACAATACCGTTGAAATTAAGATAGCGATATGATGCATAGAACATGAAGAAATAATTAGAGTAAAGACTCAATAGTATAAAATATATTGGATAATCTACATGGACACAGCGTAAATGAAGAGGTATGACTTTTCTGTCTAATACCCTCAAATATAATAATAATGTCCAGGCTATTTATTCAGCACTCACTCGAACATTTTAAAATACAAAATATCAAAAAAAAAAAAACATTGTCCACGGAAAATATATACAAGACACAGGGCTACGTTATCTGTACTTGCATAAACTACTAAGATAACAATATAGGTTATTTTCCCATTTTCTCCATAGATCCTACATATAAGGATCCAAAGGTTTCTTTACATACTCCCAAAGTCACTATCTATTAAAACTTCACAATAGATTTAACAACCTACATTGCAAAAATTACTAGTATTACTACAAATAACAAACAAAATTCGCATATGACTTTAACAATCTAAAACTACTACAAGAAAAGGTTTTATTCACTTTTAAAACTCGGCAATAAAAATACAAATGATTTTTTTTTAAGATATTAAAATCAATATTAAAAATATTTCCAAAAGTAGGGTTCATCCATTAAAGAATCATATAAAAATTATAAGTATCAATAAATTATATTACATTAGTAATATAAAAGAAAATGTATGCATATCTTTCTAAAAATCACTGCTCACATCTCAGAATAATAATAAAAATTTATAGGTATAATTAATGCACACACATGTTCACACATTCTTATGATAAAAATAATACTTCAAAAAATATTCCAAGCAATTCTAGAAAAAAAAAGTAAATAAAATATATATCATATAATAATTACACAATCCCAAAAAAGAAATTACATAGTGGCTTTACAATTTGCAAATACCACTATCTTGAGGTCTTTGGTCCAAAATTCAGATAAGAAAAACATATTAATTAAAATACCAGTCACTCAGCACAATACTACGTTTGTTAAACTTTTTAAAATATTTTTTTAAAATATTAATATTGTTAGACTAAATAGAAAAATATATACAGTGTAATATTTTCTATCCTAATGCTAAAATCTTAATACTACAGTTAGTATGACTAAAATGATATTAAACTAAAGTTACGAAACTCCAACTCCTCTTTATAAATTTCATTTTTTAAAAAGTTTTTTCTTCCTTCCAACACAATGTTTTCCAATGACAATTTTTTCTGGCATGGTTATTATGTGACCAATATCATCTGAAAGTCCTTTAGCACAAAACTTTTCCTCCTCCCATGGCACTTAAACTCATAAATAAAAAAATAAATGTCAACTTTTGAATCCAAAAATATTTAAAAATTGTATGTTTATCCTGTTATGAAGGTCTTTTAAAATACAGTCCTATCTGTAGTCTCCTCAGGATAACAGCTATTAATGTGATATCACTTGAATAAGATTTTATATATAGGCTCCGGAGTTTTTCCCGTTCACATAAATTATACCGGCTTCAGATGCATCATTATTGGCTACTGAAAATCCATACAAATGTTTATGGAAAATACTTATTTTTATATCCATTTTAAAAATATTATTTCTTATATTAATGCAGATATAATCAATTATAACTTTCTATTTTTAAAATGTTCCATAATATCTTTTTTTAGTTAGAATATATTTATTTTCTAATTATCCATTTTATTTTATTTCCTGACAGATAATTAATAAAACAAGTTTTTTTATATATCACAATCATTTATGGTAATTATGATAAGAACTTGATAAATTATTAATATCCGTAATAATGTCTGCCTTTTTCTTTCAATCATTTTTTCCCCAAGATTTGCAATAACTTTTAATCAATACCTTGTAAAAGATTTACTGCAATTTTTTTTAAAAAAATATGCAGTAACTAATATAAGCATAAACGATATATATTATTTACAAGTTCAATACTAAATTCACTTTCAAATTTTAAGAAATATTAATTTTTAAGTCTTTTCCATATAATTCTTTGTTATCCAAATAAAGTTTTTTTAATATCTTTAAAATATAATGCATAAACATGCTAGTTCTTTGAGTAATATTTCCACATAACATTCATTTAAATATCCAAAGCATTAAAATAAATGCCTAAAAAAATTCCTACTTAACATGTTTAAAATTACTTTCCTTTATTAGCTGTATTTTTGTTGTTAATGGTATTAGGCATATTATGCCTGGTATATAATCCACAGTTTTATGGTGAAGTTGGCTTAAGCTTAAATAAAAATAACTAGCAAGGAATCGATTTAATTTACTGACACATTATTGCTTTGACTTAATAAATTGATAATCATTCAAACTTTTCTTAAAATAATAAAACTTTAAAAAATTAAGAATAATTGACTTGATGATGATGTGTTGATAGCATTAATAATATGTAATAATAATAATATGTGTCTGAAAAATGAGAGCATCCACTTATGTACCAGATATAACTGACAATCTGATTGGTTATTTAATCTTCAACTTATGATCTAATTTACATATTTGTCTATTTTATGTTATTAAAATTTAGAAATAAAAAATATGACTCATACTAAAATATTAAATATTATTACAAAATTTAATTCTAAATTAATTTTATACTTTCGCCTAACAAATTAAAGACTTTAAAATAACATTTTTTAAATAGTATTTTATCAATTTATCCAATATTTAATTTTAATGTATCTATTTTTAAAATTTAATTTTACTAACTACACTGATTTTAAAGCTATCTAATTAAATAATTTTCCTAACATTTATTTTCATGATACACAAATGTTTCAATTTTTTAAAACAATTCTAAAGTAATTTTGAAACTTTCCTTTAGAAACCTTGCAAGCACAAAGTGCTGGTCACATGACTTAAAAACCAGACAATATGTATCAATTTTTTATATTCACTGTCTAAGAACAGAATATCTAAACATTTAATTACAAAATATTATATTATAAAAATAATAATAAAATATAATAATACAATTTGGAATAATTAAATTTTGAAATTATTTAAACAGTAATAAATTAAATACATTTGTCTACCACAAAATATTATACTTTTAATAAATAATTTATAATATAAATATTAAATCTTATTTTTATTTAAAATACATTAGCTTATTTAATTTTAAGTCATTATTTCAAAACTAACTTTTAACATTTTGTTTAATAGGACTTTTACTATATTATTTCACTATGGCCAGTTTTCCCAACCATACAAAATCATAATATTTAACTTTTACTTTATAATTTTAGCATTTAAACATAGATTTTACTCATTTATAACTCTCATCTTTAACAAAGTTTTAAAAATCTTATCAACATTATATATCATTTATACTATTTAAGTTTTCCCTTAATTTAAGATTTTTCAAAAATTGACTTAGTAAACCTATTTGGACCTGGTAAAAAGGGTACTATATAAATTAATAACAATAAATAAATGTCATGTAGTGTTATAGTTAAAGTGTAAATCTATGGTTCACAGTCTTCATCCAAATATAAAGAAAATGGTATTTATCATCTTTATCTTGTAGTTTATAAAGTAGCACTTTATTTCCAATTAGAACACAAATTGCCATCACTATTTTTGATAAAATTACAACAAGTAGAACAAGATATTTTAAGTCCTATTTCCATCTGATATTTATTCAGTTACATGAATTCTGACTTTAATTATCTGCAAATTTGCAAACTAGGTGTAAAATATTATCTAATCACATATATTCAATATCAGATTTGAATACGTGGAACTTAATTGTAAATATAGGGGATTTGAACTTAGACTTTCAAACAATCTTCAACTATCCACATTATCTCATATTACTGATACACATGAGCACACACATGCAGAAAAGATAAATAATCACCAATATACATATTTCATGCTGAACCAGCACAAAAAAGTCTGAGTTCAAATCCCTTCATATATTCAATGTCAATAATGTCCCATACCATGTAACTATGTAAATCTGAATAAAATTTGAAAATTTATAATTATTTTCAAATTTTATTAACAGAGCAAAAATATTTATATATTTTCAAATTTTATCCAGATTTATATAATTACATGATATGAACATTATTGAAATTAGATATATGTGACTAGATAATTTTTTTAATCTTTGTTTGCAAATTTTCCAATAATGGAAGTCAGAATTCATGTAACAGAATACATGACAAGTGGAAATAAGGCTTAAAATATCTTGTTCTATTTTTTTGTAATTTTGTTGCTCATGTTCTAATTGAAAACTAAGTGCTACTTTACAAATCACAAGATAAATATGATGAATGCCATTTTTTTAATATTTGGAAATTCACAGTTATATTTTATATATTATTATTAATTCTTTTTCATAACATTTTACAGAATTCCAGATATTTATTTCTTTTTAATGGATTATTTTAAAATATTCTTCTATTTCT
The DNA here is from genome assembly GCA_028023455.1 of Epiperipatus broadwayi. NCBI lineage: Eukaryota > Metazoa > Onychophora > Udeonychophora > Euonychophora > Peripatidae > Epiperipatus > Epiperipatus broadwayi. The sequence continues at coordinate 179,546 of JAQFVV010006892.1, forward strand.
CCTCAACTTCATGCATTGTCTTGTCTCCTTGAACATTACTGGTAAACTCAATTTTTTGTCCAGCCATATTTTGATTAAATTCTTAGTAGAATATGTAATCTTTTCATTGATCCTACTTAACTTTGAGCCATTTTCAAAATTTGCCAGTATTAGAAAATGATTAACAGGCTCTTATTTAAATCCATCAAAATGTTCTGAAGGATAGCAATATCAAATGTAAATATTGTAGTCCATAATATTTTTTGTCTCTCTAATTTCACATTAACACTTGTGTTATAACTCACTAATAGAAAATCACTGCGTTGAATCTATTAAGAACACCACAACCTTGAAATACATATTTTCTGTTAGTCAAAATATAATCCAATCTTGCTATAACTTGAGTATGGTTGCATTCATATCTATTTCTGTTGAGGATGTTTCCCCCAAACAGAATTGATAAAATACAGATTTTCTTTTTCTGCAAAGTTTGCAAATCTGTCTTCAATCTCATTTCTACAATCATAATCAAATATGCCCACAGCATTTTCAACTTTCAATTTTTTACCAATTCAAGCATTAAAATCTATAACAATTATAAACTGTCATTTGGCAAGATCAAAAGCATTTTATATTTCTACATAAAAATTATCTAATTCATTATAATGAGAACTGTTGAGGGAATAAGCCTGAATTATCTGCTTTGAAATATTTGATTAACATTTTACAACTAATCTTGCCAACCCATATGATATATCACCAACTGCTGAAATACTATTTCATTTTTTATTTATAATGAATCCCACTTCACTTGTGTTTTCAATATGTGTGCTTTTATAATGAAGTACATGGGCACTTAATAGAGGATCAATACAGAGACTTCAGACCACTCAAAGAAGTATGGAGAAATGCATGTTGCGAGTAACAAGAAGAGATTGAAAATGTAATGTATGGGTAAGAGAACAAACAGGTGTTACTGACCTCACTGAAAAAATTAAAAGACTGGAGTAAAGTTGGGCTGAACATATTGCTAGAAGATATGATAATAGATGGATAAACTGGATTCCAAGAGATTGTAAAAGACCCAGAAAAAGACCACATGTGAAATGGATAGATGAAATAAAAAAAGTGTGCAGTGCTAGTGTGGAAAAGAGAAGCTAAAGATCAGAGAAGATGATTTGAACTTGGAGAGACCTTCATCCTGCAGTGGATTGATAATGGTTGATGATGATGACATGTCCATTTTTAGATCAAGTAAGTGTCTCTGACATTTTCTTCTACCTTCACAATGTTCCATTTCATATTAGATATTTCTTCTTTAATTCATGTAATCTTCCTTCATTTGGAGGTCATTTATAATATGTAGATAACTAAATAAAAGATCATCATTCAATAGCAGCTTGAACATGGAATTACAAGATTTTTAAAGTCATTTGTTTTCAAGCATAAGTTGTTACATTGACTGATGACTTTACGGTCTTTTGGTAATAAGTAGAATTATCTTCCACTTCATCTAAGATTATCTTCCTTTTCTTAAAAGTAACATACAATTGTTGATAATTATATAAAATGACATCAGTGAATGGCAGCCTGAATCTGAAATCTGAGGAGTCTTAGTTGCTTTCAGCCATCATCTACGGCTTTGATAATGACTTTAAAGACTCATGGGATTAAAGACCATAATTTAGTCTTTCACGACTAAAAATATCTTTTAAAAAACCATTCACATTTATCCTGACTTCAAGAAACTTGATATTTTAGTGAAGAATTATCAGGCAACTTACAAGAAGGATTATCCTGGTTGTAAATTCAGAAATAAAACCCAAAAAAACTTTTTATATTGACTGATGTATGTTGGTGAGCATCCATACCATATGACTAATCACACAGTAATAACACCTGCAAAATTAAGAATGTATGGAATGTACATTGGAGAATTTACCACTTCGTTTCATTACAGTTTCGAATGAAAAGCAAAGTGTCTCCTTTTAGTTAGCAATAGACTTCTTTTGTAGCAGCAATAGTTATAATATTGTTGCAATAATGTTCCTCTTTTTTATATGGTGAAGGGAAAAACATTTTAATGATCTTAAAGAAGATCCTGAAATTCATTTAATCAGGAAACAATTAAAAAATCAATAAAACTGTTTTAAATACAAAAAAAAAATTAATAAAAGCAAATTTTAGAATATAGAGTATTGTTTATATCCAGGATACAATTTCACTTAAATTTTATCTGTAATTATAGAAGATTTGAATCCCCTATAATTACATCTAAACTCCAGGGATATAAATTATACATGTATTTAAATATTAAATTTTATCTTATATTTTATTTTTACTAATTAATAGACATAGATTTTCAGCTGAAGAAGGTTAAGAAATTAACTGAAAGTGATTTATATATTTTAGTATAATTATTTCCTAAAATATATATGAAGTATATGTATTGCACTTTTCCATTGCATATGGGATACTATTGACTCTAAAACAAGAAACAATTTAATCATATGACCAACAATATATGTGTTGAGGATATGTGAGGTCCAAACTTTATGTTGAATAAAAAATGTAATAGTAATACCATTTCAAATGTCTTAGATTTTACAGAGTATAACCCACTTATGCCTCACATAAATTCACTTCATTAGTCCAAACTAAACTAGCAATGAGTCTAAATACTTGTAGGTGATTATTATAGTCTCATTCAATACAGTTTTTTAATAATGCATTTTTACAGATGTGGATGCATAAATATTACATTCAAATATATTCATGGTCTATAGTCTAATATGATATTAGTAAAAGAAAATATACTTAGATCATAGTATATTTCATTCTAAATATGAACTAGGAAATATATTTGTTTTGTATTTGTATGAGATTATCTTTTGCTATACATTGAACAAATCTACTATCAAATAAAAATATTTATTATCTATTATTAACATTTTTTTGATTATATATTTCTACCAACATTTAAATAAATCAAGCAATTGATGCATATCTGCTATAAAATCAACATGTTGTAAAACATATGATTATGCATTATACGCTATCATTCATTCATTTATTTTGTAAACTCATATAATACTGGTGAAATGATATTTATCTCATATAAGAATGCTATACACATTGAAAGTATAAAATGATTATATCAAATGTTACATATTTCAAAGTCTTACTAAGCTATTCAGCATTGAGTAATTATACAATGATCTAATATTTTGCACAACAACAACAACAACAACAATAATAATAATAATAATAATAATAATAATAATAATAATAATAATAATAATAATAATAATAATAATAATAATAATAATAATAATAAACAGATGGCTTATTAAATTGATATCTTGTGTGAATAAAAGTATATACTATATTAGGTGAAGATATATATAGAAGTTATCAAATAATATATGTTACTGACAAAGTGTGAAAACCAGCATTGTATAGAATGTCTAGGAATTTTATATAATGCAAGAAGTGAGAACATGAAGACTTACACACATTTCATAGGCATTCTATAAAATACCAAAAGGAAAATCATAAATATATAAAATATTCCAGGTAATGATGTTTATGTTGCAAAGACAAGATATAATGTTAAGTTACATAATCATAAGACATAATTAGTAAAATTAATTGAAATTGTTAGTAAATCTTATGGGTACATCTTAGAGTTGAAGAGTAAAAAAATAATTACCAAGAACTTCCTTACATTTTTGATGATTTATACATTTTTAAAATCCTTCACTGTTGGTACTTTGCGTCTGAAATAATGGTGTAAAAATGTCATTATTTCTTATCTGGCTTGTTTGATTGTTTATATAAAATTCAACAATTTATTACAATAATCATATTTTTGTCAGAGGAATGTCAGTAAGAAATAAAAATTATGACTTCTTGAAATTAAGAAAGTGAAACTTCATTGTAATATCAGAAATTCAATGTATAGGTAAACATTTATCTTACATATGAAATCCATATTTTCTCTGTTGTCTAATTGGTAAATGAATGTTTGTCTGATGCCACATGTCAAATTTACAATCACTATATTCATACAAAGAAAGTAAACCCACCACTAAATAAAAAACACTGGGGAAAAATCAGTATAAGTGCACTTAACTACAAAGATATAGTATATATTTTACGATGAAGGTTCCTATCCAGCTGTAGTAACAGTCACAAATGCTGATTTGTAATTCGGTATTAAGATATTTTATGCTTTCATGGTCTGTCAAATCCCTAATATAGTTTAGATGAATGACATACTTAGCAATGTTAATGAACTTTTATAAATTAATAATATTTAATTTTAAAAAAACATATTTACATTAAATTTGTAAAAAAAATTATTAAAGTGTCCAATTAAAAAAAAATATTACAAATGTTATATTTAATTTAAAAAATATTACAAAAAAATGACCGGCATTTTTGTATTCCAGCATTAATGAATGGTAACTATTAATAAAACTTAATAAAAAACATACGATTGATTAGTCATGACCGACTATTGAAAAAAAAACAATTTTATTTTTTATTCAGAGGGGGTTCCAGTAAATATATATTTGAAGTCGTAAAGCTAGCAAACATAATATATATTTTAAAATATAAATTGTAATTTAGCTTTATTAAAATTTGGAAATTTATTTATATAATATTAAAACGTTTTGTTTAATTTACATTAAATCTTTAAAAAAATTTTGTTAAAGTAATCAATTATTACAAAAATGATGGGCAGAAAGACCGGAGTTTTTGTATTCCACTGTAACAAAGTTCTTTCAATTCCCACATTTAAAATCTTTTGTTTAATTTACATCAATTTACCTGCATCACACAAATTTGCTGGTTTAAATTCTTTCTTATTTAGAAATTTGCATCTCTGCAAATATGAAGCAGGCAGAAAAGAAAATATAAATAATTTTATTAAAGATTTAATGATGACAACAGGTTTTAAATTTAAATCTATTAAAATAAAATTACTAAATTCCATAATAAAATAAATAATATTGTGTCATGTATTCAACTTCCTAGAATTACCATTCCTTACATTTACAAAATATCTAACAAACTAACTAAAGCATTAATCAATAAGTTTAAAATAGGATTTAGAACTCCTCCCAATTCTAACAGATTGATCAATAACTCAAAAGATCATATTGTTCGATCATTCACCCCACACATAGAATATTCCATTTCATGCCCTCAAGATGGATGTCAAGCTGTATATTATGGTGAAACTAAAGCTAATATTAATACTAGACTTGCTCAACCCCTGTACACTTACAATAGAGCTCAGAAGAACAACATCTGTATTTTTGGATCATGCCATGAAATCTGGACACAATTTTACACCTGCTAATCCTGTAATTATATGCACAGAATCGAATGATCATAAGAGAAAAATAAAAGAAGCATTCTACATTAATGGAAATATTAATGCTATAAATAGAAAAGACACTTGCTTTGATATATCAAAGAAATTGGCCATGTAACACATGCTAATTTAAATATCTTTGCATATATTTGATTATATATTTTTAAGAAAGCTATGATTATGAGGCATGGATCCTCGAAAACGTTCAACTTATTATTATAATTTATTTATAACTTCTCTATTAAAACTTTACTTATAAGTTTTTTTGTGTATTAAATTTTTTAAAAAATTGTTACAGCATCAAATTAAAAAAAACTGTGGGTCTTTACAAGGTCAGGTGCCCCTGGTCATTTAATAAAAAGCAAACATTATTTTGGACAGTTTCCTTTGCTCTTGTATTTTATGACATAGGTTAAATATGAAAAATGCCATATCTTATAATTTGTATTCCTTACATTTTTCCATGGATCTGTTTGAAAAAAACCTTTTTCATACATTGCCAAAAAATTGCCATTTTTTATAATATCTAGGTATTCTATACAATGTCTATGACTAGGGAAATTGTGTAACAAATAAAAATAAAAATAAATTATTATACTTCGCCTAAAAATGCCCTCATTATATAGAATGCCTAGGCATTCTACATAATGCTGGATTTTCATACTATGAAGGTAACAGCTGGTCTGGAGGTGGGAATACACGATAGAGATATTGAATTCTATCTGTTTCGGCACTTATGTAAACAAAGCTTGATTAGAGCTATTGGTAAAGCTTCATCTACTGATCATATATATATATATATATAATTCTTACAAAATTATAATTATTACTAAAATTGATTGTGATGACATTCTGCGTTAGCTTTGTGACATTCGCTATGCTTCGAGTATTTATCTAATTGTTTCCCTTATGGTCTTACTTTCTACCACTCTATGGAATCAATTCCATGTTTACAAAAAGAGTGAACATGGTCAAACATGTTTACAATTAAATACCTATTCATACTAATGTTGCCTTCAAAAATGATTTAGATCAAATAAAACATAAATTATCAAATGACTTTATTGTTTAGGAGTTTCTAAGAAGTTTGAAAACAGGATATGACAGAACTGGAGTCAGTACACCAAATAATACCCTATATGGTATAGTACAGTGGTAGAAGAATATATCCTGAAGTGTAAAGTCTTTGGATCAATTCCAATGATACCACTTCTGATGCTCAAATTTCTTATGAACTATCAAGAAATAAAGCCATTTGATTATTTTGCATATGGACATACTACATTGAACACCCTAGTTCTCACCTTGTCACAGAAGTTGGGCAATTTTAAGCTCAATTAGAAGTTACATGAGGATTGCCTGAGTACATTGTGTGCCTTAGCCCCACTTAATCTCAGTAAAGAAAAATGTATCCATACTAAGTATGAAGAATGAATGGGTAAATCCCTATTCATTTCACTAAGGATCATTCCAATAATAGAATTATATACTCTAGAAAATAAATTAATTGCTGTAGGTTTGGTTATAATGTTTTAATATTTATTAGAATCATAGATCATTTTTAAATGAAGGAAGGTTGCAGGAATTGGAAGAACTGTCTAATGTTAAATGGGATATTATTGGACTTTGTGAAGCTAGAAGAAAAGGTAAAAAGATGATTGATTTAAAAAGTGGACATGTGATGTACAAAGACACATATATCGGAAATGCAAGTGGAGTAGGATTCATTTATTAATAAAAAGTGGAAGAACAACCCTGTGGAGATTCATAGTGTATTGAACAGTGTGGCAAATTAGTTATTCGACTTAATAGCAGATACTAAATGCAGATAATTTACATTTATGCCCCAACAATTATGATGCTGAAGTAGAAGATTATTATAAGGATATACAAAAGACTTTGATTAGTCCAAACATTATTTAAACAATTGAAAGATTCAAGTGATTCGGGTAAATTTGGTTATGGCATTGGGAATGAGAAAGTACATAGATTTGTGGAATTTTCAGGAAAAAAACTTTTATATTATGAATAAACAGATATGAACTTGGAATCATTCTAACAAAGATATAGCAAAATTGGATTATATTTTGATTAATAGGGAATATATATTTCAAGGTTATAATGTTCTTTATAAATTCAACATAGGAAGTGTTCATTGATTAGTGAGATGTAAGATACATGTAACAAAAATTATTAAGAAAAACAGTATTCACAATTGATATCCCTAACTTCCAGAAACATTCCAATGAATTTAAATTAAAATTTGGAAAAATCTTTTTCAAATATTAACAGATTGTGAACATGTTTTAGATTTGAACACAACAAATAGGAAGACAATTGATACACATTTAAAAACTGCAATGAAGATAGCTGATACATAAAGCAGCAATCTACCAGTAAAATTTCTACTGAGACAACAAATTATGAAGAAAAGAAGAAATATAAATATATATAAAAATAATGCATTAAAAAGGATTTAATATCTTGAAATTTAGTAAAATGATGTAAAAAGGAGAGGAAAATATAATTGTGAAATAGCAAGAAAAGCAATAGAAGAAAATAAATGTCTCAAAAGTGTAAAACAGCTTGGTGTTCATAGATTATTTTTGCAATAAGAAAAAAAGGTGAAACTATTACTAAAAAGAAAGATGACATCATGAAATGTGTAGAAGAGTTCTGTCAAAAATTATATATCCATAAAAAAAAAATTTCTCCTACAATTACTACAGCTTCTGAATTGACCAGAATTTTAAACGAAAAAGTGAGATATGCAATGAAGTATATGAAGAAAGAAGAAATCCCAAGGTAATGATGGATTTATAATTGATATCTTAAAAGAAGCAAGTGAAGATGGTAGGAAGAATGCAGTATTAATATTAATATTTTAAAAAGATGATAAAGAAGATATTAGGAATTACAGACCTATCAGGCTTTTATCAGTTCTATACAAACTTTTTATCAAGATGATTATAACTCGTCTCAACCAACCCAAAGAACTAGCTGGATTTAAAAATGATTTTAGTACAGTGGATCATATCCAAGTATTGAGAGAAGTTATAAAAAGAATCAATGAGTATAAGATGCCACTATGCTTTGGATTTGCAGATTATGAAAAGGCATTTGATTCTATAAGCATTTGTTCAGTGATTAAAGCATTGGATTGTCAAGATAAAAAACCAGGATATTGTCATACTCTGAAGAATATTTATAAAAATGCAACAGCAACAATTAGATTACATAATGATACTAAGAAGGTTAACATTGTGAAGGGTGTACAACAGGGTGACTCCATATCTTCAAAACGTTGTACAGCAATTTTTCAATAAGTATTTTGTGGATTAAAATCGGAAGCTAAGAAAGTAAAAGTAAATGAAAAATATTTATATTATGCAGATGAAGTAATTGTTTCGCAGATAATGCTTCAGAGTCTTAGAAAATGTTGCATGAGTTATCAGATAAAAGTAAGAAAGTAGGATTAAAGGTAAATATTAAAAAGACTAAAGTAATGTTCAATGGATTTTCTCAAAAAAGAAAATAAAAATTGATAGTGATTAGTTAAAAGAAGCTAACAACTACAAATAACTTGATCAGATTCTTACTGCATATTAAAACAAAATGGATAAAATTAATCTTAGAATTAATCTTGCTTGGACTATTTTTGGTAGCAATAACTTAATAATAATAAAAAATTTGCCTATGTGTTTAAAAAGAAAGATTTTTAGTGAATGTATTTTATAATTCCTTCTTATAAATCTGAGATGTGGACACTTAACACAGGAGCAATATAATGACTTTGAACTAAAGAATGAAGTATGGAGAGATATGTTAACAAAACGTGATCAAAAACGAAATACCAGGGTGAGTGAACAAACAAGTGTTATTGACATAATTAGAATATTGAAATGAAGTTGGACTTGGATATATTTCTAGAAGTGATCGTAAACTAGATTTTAAAAGATTGTAAAAGAGCTAGAAGGAGACCACAAATAAGGTGCATATATGAAGTAAGAAAGTGTGCCCTGCAATGGCTCAGTAATGGTTGGAAACGATGATGTGATGAATATTTATTAACTCTAAAATAAAAACGATTCCGAATATAATATATATATATATATAATTAAATCATGCTTATTCAAAAGGGTATTCATTTCCTAGTTAAAGGCTTGTGTAATCAAGGCAAAACATTGGAACTTTTAAACTAAAATCTTACATGGATGAGCCTGCAAAACATGTTTTTTTTAATATCTGCAACCCGTGAAAACATATATAATGATCATTTATATGAATACGAGAGGTATAGATCAGGGGTGTCCAACAAGTTGATCGTGAGCCACCGGTCGATCGCAAAGCCATTTTTGGTCGATCGCGAGGCCAATCTGGCAAGAGCTATCGGGTAACGAGTGAAACAAATTAAGTCAAGATTTTCAAGTTTTGTTGTTATTTTTGTTCTATTTTTTTTTTAAAATTCTAGATAGGTGAAGTCCACTAAATCGCACCATTATTGAAAATAATATTTTTAATCTTGATTTAATGTAGCTAATTTGAATTAATAAATATTGTTAATAATTACTCAATTTTTTTTCCATGTGTCAAAGCATCGGCCGGGAAGCGAACCCGGGACAACTGTTTGTAAGGCAACTGCGCTGATCACTCGGCCACCAACGCTTGACTTGCTTTAATTCCCCTGACATGAGTTTTTTGACCCGTTAAATAATTGTTATTTTTTACTAGGTAGATATATAAAAATAGTATGTATTTCACACCTCCCTCCACTTAGACTACGCCTATGACAAGTCGATCGCAACACATTTTAAAAATAAAAAGTAGATCTTATGAACACAAAAGTTGGCCACTCCTGGTATAGATGATAAATAGAATGAGGCTAAGTAAGCTTCATAGCCAAAAGTTATATTTTAATAGAATAAAACATGTAATACTAATAAATAAATAAAAAGAAGTGGCGTCATGTGATATATGACTATTTTTTATTTTTTTATTGACTATATAAAACTAATGTATCTACAAAATTTTTACTTAGATTTAACATGGAAAATCGAATTATATGTAGTTCTTTTTATTGAATGTTTTATTTTCATACATTTATAATTGGATTTTAAGATGAATGATTTTGTTGACAATAATAATAGTAATAACAACACAAAAAAAAATTATAATAAATTGCTCCATATGTGTAATTGAATCGTCATGCTTGAATGCTGGGTAATAAAAAGTTATTTAATCACTTCAATCTCTCAGAGATTTTATTGAAAAATTGTTTTGTTTGTTAAAATGCAAAATGAAAATCAACTTACTTGGTTTTGTAAGTTGCCATTTCTTATGCTGTTATTAAAATAGGCAAAACTCTCTATATGTATTGACACTCAATGCAAGCCAGAGTAATCAATCGATAAGGCTTGTGCATAAAATCCCCGTCTAGGGCCTACTCATCCAATACCCTCAAACTAGTTTCTAGCTTGTGGTGTTCATCTGTGAGGAGCCTTGGATCTGAGAGCACTGCGCCTAGAACTTAGGATTTAATGCAACCCTCCAGCAGCTAACCTTATTAGTTAACTATAAAGATTTGCGAACTCTCGGATCCAAGGATCCTCACTGATGAAAGCCACAAGCTAAAAACTAGTCTGGGGATATTGGATGAGTAGGCACTAGATAGAGATTTTATACACAAACGTTCATACATCCATTGATTACTCTGGCTAGCACTGAGTGGTTTTACTATATGGAAAGTTTTGCCTCTGGGTAAACAGAATGTGTAAGTATAAAGAATGGTGATCATGTGATACAGTCTTACGATGAAATCCCTAGATAATATTCATATTTATTTAGAGAAAACGATATATTCCATTAGATAGTTAATGATTATAAATTATATTTTCCTTCGTTTTTTTTTACTGATTAATAATTTAGAATTAGGCAAAAAATAACTCAATTGTTTTCTTTCACAATTTATAAAAGAAAATATATTAGAACTCTCAGAGGAAAAATACGTAGGAAAAACTCAACCTCTCTTTTTTTTATCATTTGAAAAACATCTAGTTTTTCATTATCTATACTTTTTAATATCATGTAGATTTTCAAACTTTATTATTATTATTTTATAAATTAAATTTAGTTTACTAAAAGGAATAATTTTTAATCTTGATGAATTTTTAAATTGACACGGGTTGAAGTCTGAAGAATAATATCGAATTATCTTAAGATTATAGCAATTACGAAAAATAGTTTTCGAGATATTTGAATGATGGTATATCAAACATTTCTTCATTTTTTCCTTCGTGTCTTCAATTAATAATAAAAAAAATTCTTTTTGTTGAATAAAAAAAACTAAATTTTCAGAGTTCATAAAGCTAAGTCACGTGAGAATCAGAACACGCCCAAACAAAGTGAATCTCTTAACAGCAGATATATGAATGGTTTCTTGGTTTTATTCATTTGAATTAAGATACAATAACCGCTTCAGAAAAAAAAAATAAGAAAATGCAGATAGTAGTTACATAGACTAATAGCACACTCCCAGATCCTTTTTCTCTATTAACAATAAAGCCAGAAGCCATAATTTTACATTAATCATCATCATTTTTTAACAGTATCGATCCACTACAGAATGCAAGTTTTTTCCCAAGATCTATCCCATCTTCTCTGATCTCTAGATCCTATTCTCCACATCACCCCAGCATACTTTCTTATTTTTTCCATCCATCTCAAATGTGGTCATTTTCTAGATCTTTTACAATCTCTTAAAATGCAGTTAAATATTTCAACTATCCTTTTATTATCATCTCTTCTAGCAATATGTCTATACCAACTCCTTAATTCTTTCAATGGTGTCAGTAACACCTGTTTGTTCTCTTACCCATATATTTTGGTTGCAAACTCTTTCTGTTATTCCTAACATGCACCTCTCCACAATCTATTTGGTAGCCTGAAACTTCTGTATTGCTCTTGTGCTAAATCTCCAAGTCTTAGATCCATAAGTAAGTAATGGTAAAATACATTTAGTAAAAACCTTCCATTTTAAACACATAGGCATATTTCCTTTTAATATTAAATTACTTCTATCAAAAGCGCTTCAAGCAAGTTTAATTCTTTGATTAATTTATGCATTATATTTCTATCTGTGGTAATAGTCTGACTAAGGTCTTTGTAGTTGTTATCTTTTTCTAATTCATCATTATTAGTCTTTATTTCCTTTTTTTTTTTTTTGAGAAAATCCATTGAACATTACTTCGCTGTTTTTAATATTTATCTTTAGCTCTACTCTTTTAGTTTCATCTGTTAACTGTCACAACATTTCCTGAACATCTAAAGCATTCTTTGCAAAAACTACTACATCATCTGCAAAATCTAGATGACTTAAATAATCTCCATTTACTTTTATTCTTATAGCCTTTCATTTTAATCCACAAAATACTTCTTGCAGTACTGTTGTAAAAATTTTGGAGATATGGACTAACCTATCTTATACTCTTTTCAATGTTAACTTTCCTAGTATCATTATGCAATCTAAGTATTGCTGCTTCATTTTTGTAAATATTCTTCAGAATATGACAATATTCTGGGTCTATACTTTGATGATTCAATGCTTTAATCACTGAAGCAATGCTTATAGAATCAAGTGCCTTTTCATAATTTACAATTCCAAAGCAGAACAGCAACTCATATTCACAGGTCCTTTCTATGACTTCTCTCAATACTCGGATATGATTCACTGTATAAAAATCACTTTTAAATCCAACTTGTTTTTTTGATTAGTTGAAATCCAAAGTTTCCTGCAGATGAGTTGTAATTATCTTGTAAAAATTTTGTATAGAATTGTTAAAAGACTGAATGGGTTCATAATTTCTAATATCCTCATTATAACCTTTTAAAAATATTATTATTAATATTGTATTTGTCCAATCATATGATATATCTTTATCATTTAAATATTTGATATATAACTTTGTCAAAAAAGATCTATTTCTTCACCTGCTTCTTTTAAGATATCCATTATAATTCCATCATTACCTGAAGTTTTTCACTTCTTCGTAGATTTAATTGCAAGTTCTCATTTCTTGATTTAAAATTCTGGGCAATTTAGAAGATATAGTAGTTGTAGGAGATGCTTTTACTTATTCTTTATTATTACATGATTCTTGGCAGAACTCTCCTACACATTTCATGATGTCATCCCTCTTATCATATTTTTTATTGCAGAAGTAAGTTTCTTACCAATACCAAGACATTTTACACTTTTGAGACTTTTATTCTCTTCTATAGCTTTCCTTGCTAATTCACAATTATACTTTCTTACATCATTATTAATTCTTTTATGCACTATTTTATAAAATTATAAATATTCAATCCTTCTTAAGTATCATTTTTATACATTTTCATATTCCTTATTTTCTTTGTAAATTGTCATCTCAAGAAATTTTTCTGATCAGTTGCTGCTTTTTTGTACTAGCTATCTTTGTAGCAGTTTTTAATAGTATATCACTTATCTTCCTATTGTTTCATTCAAATCTGAATCATGTTCAAAATATGTTAATATTTGTAAACAGTTTGAAAGTCTTCATTTAAATTTATTGGAATGTTTCTGAATGATATTTATGTATTAGATCTGCTGTTAAATATCATATAATTATTAGTTTAGTGATAACTTTCTAACCTTATGATCTCAAAAAAGATAACATCTAGAGATAACTTTCTAACCTTACGATCTCTAAAAAGATCACATCTAGAGATAACTTTCTAACCTTACGATCTCTAAAAAGATAACAACTAGAGATAACTTTCTAACCTTACGATCTCTAAAAAGATAACATCTAGAGATAACTTTCTAACCTTATGATCTCAAAAAAGATAACATCTAGAGATAACTTTCTAACCTTACGATCTCTAAAAAGATAACATCTAGAGATAACTTTCTAACCTTACGATCTCTAAAAAGATAACATCTAGAGATAACTTTCTAACCTTACGATCTCTAAAAAGATAACATCTAGAGATAACTTTCTAACCTTACGATCTCTAAAAAGATAACATCTAGAGATAACTTTCTAACCTTACAATCTCTAAAAAGATAACATCTAGAGATAACTTTCTAACCTTATGATCTCAAAAAAGATCATATCTAGAGATAACTTTCTAACCTTATGATCTCTAAAAAGATAACATCTAGAGATAACTTTCTAACCTTACGATCTCAAAAAAGATAACATCTAGAGATAACTTTATAACCTTATGATCTCAAAAAAGATCATATCTAGAGATAACTTTCTAACCTTATGATCTCTAAAAAGATAACATCTAGAGATAACTTTCTAACCTTACGATCTCTAAAAAGATAACATCTAGAGATAACTTTCTAACCTTATGATCTCTAAAAAGATAACATCTAGAGATAACTTTCTAACCTTACGATCTCAAAAAAGATCATATCTAGAGATAACTTTCTAACCTTACGATCTCAAAAAAGATAACATCTACACAGATCTTCTGATAAATGTAATCCATCACCTTTTCATAAATGATGCTAAGTAACTTTATTTAGTATAACATGGTGACCTATAATTTTATTTCATGGAAATAAACAACCCCATATTTACATTTAGAAGTGAATTGAGTTGTTTGCAAAGATAATGAGAACTGACCTTATTTTGTACAAAATGGTGACCTATAACTTCATTTACTGAAAATAAATGAACATATTTACATTTTTTTTGCAAGAAAGGACATTTCTAACTCTAAACTTTTAGCAATATACCTTTATTTCAATAAAAAAAAGAAAAGCAAAAGATTGTTTCTTACAATCACTAGGGAAGATGGAAGTTTTTTATGCTCTGCAAAATGAAAATGTAGTTATGCTTTACACTAATATATTCATACAACAGCAGCTTGAAAGTTATCCCTGTTGTAGAATTTTGCATTTTTCTCAGGATGGCATGCTACATGCACAAACTTCTCACAGATAGTTATTCCAGTCTATGGTCATATTTTGAAAGTTGTGGATTGCATCTTCCTTGGTAGCATGGAGCTCCCAAATTTTAATCATTTTATTGGGTAAAAGTTTTTCAAAAAAATTCACTCGGCCAGAATTAAAGGCTGAACAGGAAATCACATGTACACCTTACTTTTTCAATTAGTCATTCCAGCATTCTCTCATGACATCACAGCATACTTTAAATTGTAAAATTACAACATTTTGAGTAATGACTTTCTCATGATCTGAATGTTATCTAATATTCATGTTAAAAAATAATTATCTTCTTTTTAACCACATTATATTCAATTCAGTCTTTATTTGAACATTTGTTTGTGTCATCAACATTCATCACAGTGGGTCTAATATGTAAGTACTTTCTGAAGTTTAAGAATATCAACTGTGAATATTGTTTTTCTTAATATTTTATGACTCTCTAGTTTTGCATTAACATGTATCTTATATCTCACCAATCAATAATCACTTGTTGAATTTATTAAGACCATTACAGTCTTGAAATATATTTTTTCTATTAGTTAAATTATAATACAATTCTGCTATACCTTCATTTGTATTCTTCCATGTCCATTTCCATTTAACATTTTTCTCAAAAACAAAATTCATACTACAAATTTTTTCTTTTTCTGGAAACTCCACAAGTCTATGATCTCTCTTATTTCTATCAGCATAATCAAATTTTCCTTTAGCACGTTCATTTTTTAATGATTTATCAATTCTAGCTTCAAAGTCTCCCATGATAATTTTAAAATGTTATTTGATCAGATAAAAAGTCTTTTGTATGCCTATATAAAACCCTCTAATTCTTCATCACAATGAGAACTTATTAGAGCACAAATCTGAATTATCTGCATTTGGTATCTGCTATTAAGTTAAATAACTAATTTTACCTCTGTCCAATACACTATCAATGTCCACAAAGTTGTTCTTCCACTTTTTATTTATAATGAATCCTACTACACTTGTACTTCTAATATTTGTGTCTTTGTAGTAGAGTACATGCCAAGTTTTTAAATCAATTGCCTCTTTACTTTCTAACTTCACAAAGTTCAATAAAAATCCGATTTAATATTAGATAGTTCTTACAATTTTTGCAATCTTCCTTTACTTGAAAGTGATATGCAATTGTAAGTACCTAAATAAGAAGTTATCACCAAATGGCAGCCTTAGACTGCAATCAGAAAATTTATAGATCCCTCTCCATTCAGCCACCAACCACTGCCTTATCTAGGGACCTTATAGCTTCCAGATAGAAATTAAGGATCATGATTTGATTTTGTCTATCATGATTGGAAATATCTATTAGAAATAAAAACGTTTATTCGCACACACATTATATGGTAACCCAAGAAGTAAGACCATGGTGTTTCTTGATTTTATATTCAGAAATAAAAAAACCAATAAACTCATCACACTGGCTTTCATGAGCAGCCCAACTATGAAACACAGTTCATCTGGATTATTCTATCTACACCAAACTACTTGAAATTCACAAGTTTGCACACCTGGATTCAACTGTATCTAGATCTCACAAATTGGTCTATCTTCCTTTCTATCTTGCAATCATGCTTTACGTAATCATGATGCATTTACAAGGTAAACATAAACTTATATATTAAAGATTTAACATCAGTCGAATTTAAATCTCATTTTTAAAAAGAATAATATTACAATTCTTGAGAAAATTAAATACCCCTCCCTACTGATGATAGGTCATAGCTTTTGCTGCCATATATTCCTACAAACTCATAAGGTCCCATCTATAAATATACATATATATATATATTATAACAATCCGGAGAAAGTGGAGATCAAATCTAACCGCAATCTGTACTACAAGGGCGCCATCTAGGCATTTGAGCCTAGAAAAATCTATAAAGTAGGCAGATATGCGCTGTTAAGATTCCACTTTATTTAAATATTCAGATCATTAGCCCATTGTCACTAGCTCATGGAGACGCAGAGATAAAAAATAACTTGTTTAGTTTGTATATATAAAAAAATAAAAGCCACTGCCAGTAATTAACACAGAAACAATATTTATTTACGCATATATACATTTTGAATCATTTTAAATTTTGAGTAATAATAATATTATTATTTTAGATTTTAACATTCTTTTAATTTAACTTATTATTTTAAAATTTTGAATCATCTAAACAGATGAAATTTATATTTATTTTAAGATTGTTGCGTATGAATAAATTTAATATTTTATTAAGATCGTCGAGTATGAATAGACTACCTAGATTGTATTTGAAAAGAAAATGTTCTATCCCTTATTTAACCTTAGGCCAAAAGTTCGCAACCAAACTAATGTCAATCCATCGGATATATCGATGTATTCAATGCAGCATGAATACAACGACACAAAATACTATACTGTCAGGAATGTTCATCTGAACAGTAAGTAGAGTTAGTGAAGACATTATCTCTCAACCAACAGGAATACTACATCTGTTGGCGAGTAGAACAATAAACAAAAAACTCCATAGGAATGGACTGTGGTCCTTTTTGCTGACTTATAATCCCATCCATAGGCAAACAGAAGATGTGTGGCGTATGTATGCAATCCTGCCCATAGCGGATCTCCTGCTACATTTACTAATTACATTGTTACATCTAATCCATTGACCCAATTTAATTATGAAACAAATAACCTAAGATTACCCTCCCTTAAACTATATATATAACTTTACAAATCTATATAGCCATTCACGCCCGACTTAAATTTAACATTTAGATACGTTCACACAGATGAATTTTATACAATTTGTTTTATAATGTTGAGTATAGATCGGCTGCATAGATTCCACAGTTAAAAACATTTCAAAATAAACACAACCGATCAAAATACAAAATCATCAATAACGTCAATTGCATAGGGAATACAAAAAAACCCAATAGCATTCATCATAAGATGCTGCAGTGACATCAATGACCTATATATTCCAATCGACTATGAAATAGCAACATAATTAACCGCTAATGAATCTGTGCAACATCTATACCCAACTTAAATTTCCTCATTTAAAATTTAAACAATAAATATTGATACAAATAAAATAATAAATGGAAATGATTTTTATCAAATGCAAAATATATCAAATTAAACATTATTAATTGATTTAAAACTTACAAAAATCAGATAAGAGTCCATTTTAACATTTAAGTTGGCTTGTTTATTAAATTTGTCAAACCCTGATGAAAGTTCTTAATTATTCTTTTTTTTATGATTTTAAAAATTGTTTAGTTCATATAGCTTATGGTAGAAGAGTCCAGGTTCCTGTTGGCAATTCCCGCAAAGACTTTCATGGAAGACCATTCTGATATTCTGGAGGAAGCCTTAGCTGGTTCATTCTGGAATCACAGTCTTTTCATTTTTAAAATAAGTGAGAGAGAACGATAAGTGTGTCTTATCGTTCTTCTCACAAAATCGAATTGGAACTGACTGGAACTCAATATTTTTCTTTTTATAGTCCTCCTATGGATTCCACGAACAAAAACATCACTGTTCCATTTTTTTTCATTATGGTCCAGGCCTTCATTTGCTTCCATTGGTCAAGCTAAAATCTCTTTAGTCTCTTATCTATTTTTCATCTGACTTTTTAATTACACAGCTTTTGGATAATTAATAAACAATCATTTCCATCTACAAAATATTTTATCTTTAAATCTTGTACTTTTTTTATAAAAAAGTACATTCAAATACCTATTTATTTGTTTTTTTAAAAAAAATATTTTTAAAGTTTTGCATCTGTGCGAATATATACGTTTAACAAACATTTTAATTTTAGCGTTTAGTTTTTTTTTTAATACATTTATTTTTATTTGCGAACTTAAAAGTTTTTATTTCAATTTAATGTAATGTCATATATATATGTATATATATTAATTCTAATATTTTCACAGATAAAAAATCTCATATTATTATTACTATTTGTGGGATATTCCGTGTAGTGAAAAAGCTAAATGCTGACGTTTCAGTACAATATCAAGTACCTTCCTCAGAGCGTCCTCTTTCCCAAATCAATATCCCACAAATAGTAATAATAATATGACACACATATATATATATATCACACCAAACCTGCCTAACACTATACTAGCAAAAATAAAAATGCAAAACGATAAAACAATACAATACTAGATTAAATTCAAAATTTTTACCAAAATCTTTTCACAACCATGGTTTCATCTACTACAAATAGACCTTCTCAAGTGAAAATCAAACTATAAAAAATAACAAATATATACACACAATCAAACCTTCCCATAATTCATTTCAAACTCCACCTTCCCTTAATATCAAAAGAAGTCTTCATAAGATTGATAGCCTCAGAATCAAGAAGATTTATCATCAAAGTCTCCTTTATTCTTCTTTTTAATTCATTCTTTTCATAAAAAATAACCGAAGCATTGCCAAATAATATTGTATGACCTGTATTCAATTCATGAATATATAAAGCTGAGTTATGATACCTATGTTTAACTCTACTTATATGAACCTTAACCCTTTCATTAAGGCTAAATTTACTCTGACCTACATAAAATTTACCACAACTACATGGAATTTTATAAACAATACCAGGAATAGACCTACTATCAATAGACTGTTTAGAACCATTAAGTAATGAATTCAAATCAGAACCTTTCTTCCATGCAACCTTCCTTCCACCCAACAAATTACTATTCTTATAAACCATATTATAAATTGAAGCCTCAAATGGTAACAACATATAATCATTATCCTTACCAACAACATTCTTACCATCACAATCATGACTATAAACATTATTATTAAATACAATTTTTTTAATAAAATCATGACTATAACCCAATTCTACATATTTAGCTGCAAATTGACTTCTTTGAATATCAGCATTATTATTAAAATTATTCAGCCTTCTATTCCTACAACAAAAATTCAACAAAGACATTTTTTATGAAAAGAATGAATTAAAAAGAAGAATAAATGAGACTTTGATGATAAATCTTCTTGATTCTGAGGCTATCAATCTTATGAAGACTTCTTTTGATATTAAGGGAAGGCGGAGTTTGAAATGAATTATGGGAAGGTTTGATTGTGTGTATATATTTGTTATTTTTTGTAGTTTGATTTTCACTTGAGAAGGTCTATTTGTAGTAGATGAAACCATGGTTGTGAAAGGATTTTGGTAAAATTTTTGAATTTAATCTAGTATTGTATTGTTTTATGGTTTTGCATATTTATATATATATATAAACTTAAGAGCATGCTATAACTCTAACCAAGATTTTTTTTTATTATGATAAATGCTACAAGAGAAGACATTCAAATCATCTTTATCTTAGATCGTCCCCATCCCCAGACTGGTTTCGACCTATGGGTCTCTTCAGTGAGGAGTTGGGACACTAGATTCAAAAAACCAATTCAAGCCTTCTCTTGTAGTAGCATTTATCATAATAAAAAAAAGCTTGTTTAGAGTTATAGCATGCTCTTAAGTTTACATATTGGTAAATGCAAGCTATATATAAGTCATGTGACATCTGACTTTTTATTATTACTATATATATATATATAAGCACACAGATGTGCATACATGGTAAAACAATATATTCTAATATATCAATAAATATTACTCTATTTTAATAAGCAGTAAATTATTTTAAATATATGTGTGTGCATACAGATAAATGAATACACTGCACATTACAATATACTATAAATCTTTTATATATTAATACAAGTATAGTATATATACTTTTAAGCTAGATGGAAAAAAATCCATTAGAATAACTTTCTTCCTTTTAAAAACCTTTTTTTTATTTACATAAACTTTTATATACCCTGTTACATTATACATGTGTTTCCAACTTTTCAACTACCTTCTTATTAAATAACTAATTGTGTGGTTTATATATGTAATAAGATAAGATATTTTGCGGCAATATCTCCACACTAAAACTCAATATATATTTATTTATATTATTCTATTTATTTCTATACTTAGCGCTTTCGAAGGAACGATGCCTTCATTTTCAAAGCTATAGATAGATAGTTCTAAAAACAATGTTCTTGTAACCATTATCAAGAATCTGTAAATATTTGAAATATTGTAAATAAATAAAAAAGTTTTTAAAAAGAAGAAAGAAGAAATTAATTCTATTAGATTTTTTATATAAGAAATATCATTTGGAACCATATTTTTAAAGAGAAAAGAATTTTATTGTTATTAATATTTTAGTAATAATGATAATGATGGTTTTGAAAAAAAAAATTATATTATAAATCTATAGACCGGTATTATTCTGTTTCAACAAGACATAAATAGGTTAATGCTAAACACATAAACAATAGTGATCATTTTTCTAATATACAAAATTTTAAAAAATTATAATTTTAACTATTTTTACTTTAAATCACTAAACATCACATAATCACCATTTCTTATGCTTGCTCATAACTGTTATTAAAACAGGCAAAACTCTCCATACAGTAGTGCCACTCAGTGCAAGCCAGAGTAATCAATCGATGCTACAAGCTAGAAACTAGTCTGAGGATATTGGATGAGTAGGCAGTAGATAGGGATTTTATGCACAAGCCTTCTGGCATCCATTGATTACTCTGGCTTGCACTGAGTGGCACTACTGTATGAAGAGTTTTGCCTGTTTTAATAACAGTTATGAGCAAGCATAAGAAATGGTGATCATGTGATGTTTAGTGGTTTAATACTAATTCTGCCTAATAGGATAGTGGTGGTTATGGTTATTAAAGAACCAAAGATGCCCAAATGTATGGGTACTAAACTGAATTCAGACCTATATGAATATATAAGCTAATGAGCTTGGATTGAAAATATTGTGTTTTCAATTTTATTCTCTAGTTTTGTAGTTAAGTACAGATAAAAGGTAGCTGCTGGAGGGTTGCATTCGATCCTAAGATCTAGGTGCAGTGCTCTCAGATCCAAGGCGTCTCAATAACAAAAGTCACAATCTGGAAACTAGTCTGTGGATATTGGATGAGTAGACACTAGATGGGGATTTTATGCACAAGCCTTCTTGCATCCATTGATTACTCTGGCTTGCACTGAGTGGCAGTACTGTTTGGAGAGTTTTGCCTGTTTTATTTTTACTTTACAAATTCAGTTAGCATTATTTTCTGGCAACTCTTAAATTATAAAAAAGTATATTTTAAAAATAAAGAAACATCTTATTAGAATTTCTATTTGAAAGCTCTTCTATTTTTTCCATTGATTTTCTTTATTTACTAACTTTAAGAAAGACTTCAGAATACATTTCCACCTGTTAATTAATTCTTTGGTTACCTGCTTTGCTTTTATACGAAAGGTTTTTTTTTTTTTTATGTGTCAAAGCTTCGGCCGGGAAGCAAACCCCGGGACAACTGCTTGCAAGGAAGTGTGCTAACCACTCGGCCACCAACACTTGACTATTTTTTTTTAACTTTCAACATTTGTTTTCTTCGTCTGTCGACTTTAATTAATAAAGATTTCAAAATACATTTCCACCTGCTAATTAATTATTTCATCACCTGCTTTACTTTTATACAAAAGTTATTTTGCTTTTAACTTTTGTCCTCTATATCACATAACTATATCACATGATCATATCACATGACTCCAGCTAGCACATTGCTGTTTTAGAAGCATACTTTTTTACCAACTACATATCACTTACTATAAGCTTTAATAAATAATAATAGATGACAGATGGCAATGCTTAACTAATCTCTATCCTGGGCTATCCTACCAAAAATCCTTAGATTTGAATGCAACAATTTATTTGTTTACATTAAATTCTGGCTTAGAATTGTTAATAGTTATTAAAACAAACTAAAACACTATAATATATACAAATTGAATAGCTTTCATATTTATATAATTATAGAAGCAAGTTGGCTTTGATTGAAAACATTTGTTCTTCATTTGGGTTGATAGATTGACAGTATAATATAGAGATAAATCACAGTCACTGGAAGGGAAATGTATTTCATCATAAAGGTCTATGTGCATTTTTCCAAGATCCAAAACAGCTCCTTGATCAAAGCTATAAGTTTGAATTTAGTCTGGGAATTTTTGATAGGACAAGGTACTATTATCCACCATCTATTATTACTAATTAAAATCTATTAAGCATCACATGATCACCATCTCTCATGCTAGCACATAATTGTTTATCCAAAACTCCTCACTGATGAAGGTCACAAGCCAGAAACTAGTCTGGAGATATTGGATGAGTTAGGCATTAGATAGGGATTTTATGCACAAGCCTTCTGGCATCCATTGATTACTCTGGTTGGAGCAGGGTGACACTACTGTATGGAGAATTTTGCCTTGTTTAATTAAAATCTACAGTAATTGCCATACAATTGGTCAAAATATATGTTGCTGAAACAGTAATATGCAAGTGAGAGTTATGTGATAGGACAGGCAATATTTTTTTTGTTTGTATTAAATCCTGGCCACAGAATAGAAAGGATTACAGTTGTTAAAAACTAAGGACACTATAATATCTACATATTGAGCTGCTTTCAGATTTATACAACTATACAGGCAAATGGCTTGGATTGAAAACGTTTATGTTTTTCAGTTTGGGCTGATAGCTCAATATATAATAATATAGAGATAGTATAATATAAAAATAAATGATAGTAAATTTTAAAACATTATAATAGGTATTAAAGGTTCAGGTGCACTGTTTTAAGATCCAAATCTTTTTACTGATGAAATTTTTAAGGTTGACACGAATGTGGAGATTTGTGATAGAACAGCACAGGATAGAGATTAATTAAGTACTTGCTTCTGATATCTATTACTTCTTATTGAAGCTTATAGTAGGAGGCATATAAATGGTGAATGTGTATTATGCTGAATAGATCAAGCAATATTTTATTTCAGAGGTATCTATAGTTGCCAAAAACTGTATGGTATCTTAATATATATAAACTGAACTTATTTCAGATCTGTATAATTACACAGGGAAGTTGTCTTAGATTTAAAACATGTATTTGTTTTAAGTTTGTGCTAATAGCATGATACTATAACTATGGATATTAAGAAATAAATCATAGATTTATGCTTTACGCTTGTCAAGGGAAGTACATAAGGTCCTAAAGATCCAAGTGTGTTTTTCTAAGATCAAATGCTGCTCATTGATGAAAACTATAAGCTTGAAACTTATCTGGAGATTTTGCTTAAGACAGCATAGGAAAAGTATTTTATAATGTTCTTTTCATTGAATCTAAATACCTTATATACTCTCCTTCTTTTTTTTAAAAAAAACTTTATTCCTTCTTATCAACCATATATACATATTCACATCTTTAACACCCAATGTTTCAACCACTTTTTTTCAGTAATCATTTTCAGGGATTCATAAAATTACACATTTATATATTGTACCAAGATTGTAGTTGGCACATATATAAAATAATTTTATCTAAAAAAATATTAAAATAATAAATCAACAAATCAATAAATAAGTTATAAAAATCTAAAGAGTTTCTCTATTAAAACAAAATGCAGTTTGCTATCAAAACATAAGATTAAAAGTCAAATAGTTTTCTATTATTAGTTTTTGCAATAAAAGTTACAATTAATTTGGTTAAAAAAGTTAGACTAAAAGTTTTATAAAAACAAGTAAAGAGTTTTTTCTTATTATTATTAGTTAAAATGTAACGTAAAGTTTAAAAATATAAATCTCTTTTCATTCGAGTTAAAGTAAAAAAGTAATCTTAAAAACTAAATAATGAATTGATCTTAAAATATACATGTGCATAAATGATGAATGTTTGTTAGTAAAATATATATGTGCAATGGTAAATAATGTATGCGTAATAAATATTAAATATTATAAATAAATGAAAGTTAAAGAATTAAAAAACACTCAGCGGTGGCTACTAATTAAAATGTAACAAACACGTTTGCATGGCTACTAATTAAACGATCTCAAAAACACATAGTCAAAGGATTATCAAAGGAATTTTGACAACAGATATTGCCGGAGGATATCAAAATGAAAACTTGCATCATGTATAAATAGCCAAATTTTTATCGGACATTTAGTCGAGTTAATTGCAACAGAGTTGCATCAGAGTTGTGTTTGAGATAACAGTTACAGTACAGCCTATCAGTGAGTTATATCAGAATCAAGAATGCAGTGTTAAAACCTCGGAAAACATACGACTTTCTCCAGCCTGGGTCCAGTAAAACAGCAAAACCTGCCCGTGAATAGGATAATGCTTATATAACAACTTGAAGAGTCACCATCAATATTTAACTGTCTCCATGAATAATACCGATGAATAAGAATGAAACCTCCTCAAGAAACTTCAAATCTAACTGGTTAGAATTATTTCATTAGAAGCAGCAAAAAGCAAGAAGAAGTCCACGTCTAAAATCCTAGGTAATAAAACATTTTCTTATTCTCATTTATATAGTAGCCATCGCATTCATAAAAACTCAAGATTCGAATTATATGAACTCTATAGCACATAAAAATGAACTATTAATTTGTGTGTTCTAAATATATGTGTTTTATATTCTTTAATGCTTTATTATATATGTCAGTGTGTGAATTAATATGTGCGTGATCATTATATTTAAAATACCAGTATTATGTTAGTAAATAAGATTTATAAAAATATTTAAAGTTAGAGTATAAATGTTAATTAAAAATAAATTGTCTTTAAACTAAAACTTTATTTGTCAGTCAATTCTTTTCATCAATTCTTTTCACCACTATTATGAAATAATAATTTCTTATTGATTACAGATAACTGAGCTAGTCATGAGTATAGGTGTTGAATTAGTGGCCATTGTTCAAAGTGTGTTATTTATTCATTCTTGGATAATTAACTGGCACCCGTGTTTATACAAAACAAAAAAGTGCTTTGAACTTGGTGTTGAATTCAACAGTCGAGAAGAAGTTATGTCCTGGAAATGTAACGCTAGTTAAATATTTTATAGCTATCATTTGAACATACATACTCTCTGAGTATGTTCTTCTCTGCCTAAGAGACCGGTGTTTTGAATGACTCATATTCGAACCCGGTACAATATATTATTATTTTAAATAAAATTAATATATAAAAATGTATATACCTTTATTATAAAAACAATAACATTTCCCTTTTATCTATCAATTCATCTTTTTTTACATATATATTACATGATATAATCTACATTTACTTATTTTTTGTTTCGCCCCAAACTTTTTCCTTTTATATAATAACCATAAAAAATACCAATAATTTTCTTTTTTGTTCTTTTTATACTCTTAACCAATTAAAAACAATACTCTTCATTTTTTATATACCATTTTTTAATTTGTTTTTATTTTAATCTATCTTTTATATAATTCATTCTATTTAAGAAAGATTAAAATAAAAACAGATTAAAAAATAGTTTATATAATAAAAAAAAAAGGGTATTGTTTTTAAAGTAATTGACTAAGAGTATAAAAAGAACAAAAAGAAAGAAAATTATTGGTATTTTTTTATGCATATAAAGGAATGAGTATGTAAAAGGAAAAAGTTTGGAGAGAAATAAGAAATAAGTAAATATACATTATACAATGTAATGTATATGTAAAAAAAAAATGTATTGATGGGTAAAAGGGGAATGTTATTGTTTTTATGATAAGGGTATATACATTTTTATATATTAATTTTATTTGTAATAATATATATAAATATGTAATTTTATAGATCCTAGAAAATAACTATGGGGGGGGGGGTAAAACTTTGGGTATTAAAGATGTGAATATGTATGTATGGTTGATAAGAAGAAATAAAGTTGTTTAGAAAGAAAAGAAGGAGAATATATAAGGTGTCTGAATTCAATGAAAAAAACATTATAGTTATAAGACATATATTTTAAAGAAAAAAGGAGATTTCTTATTGTGGTTGTTAAAAGTTTCTTAACAGCAGTGATAATAAGTTAAATATATTTCTTAAGTATTTTTTAAGCATTGATGTCTGGCATCTGATATTACTTAATATGATTTGGTGTTTCATTGAGATGGTGAAACCTATGTAAGCAGGAGTCGCATGATAGATCAAATAATATTATCATTTCCTTATATCAGTGGTGAGAAAACTGTGGCTCATGGGCTACTTCCAGCCTACAAGATGATTTATCTGGCCCATGACATGCTGCCCTGCTCGAATGAAAAATCCCTTGTTATAATCAACAAATAGTAAAACGTATTTTGATCCTAACAAATGAATCAAAAAGTTATTTTCTGATTATATAATATATACAACCAGAAAGTGAAACTAAAAGAACTCTACATATAATGCAAATGGCGTGTGTTCTTTCATTTTTGTATAGCAAAACATTTTTCTCAAAAGATGAATAACATTTTTTTTTAATTTAAAAATGGATTAAAGCTGAATGCAAAATATATATAAAAGAGCTAATGGAAAAAAATTATTTTTAATGAAAAAATTGTGTGTGCAGACAGGAGAAAATATCAAAATTAAGTATAAAGACCTTAATTATTTCATAAAAGTATTTGAAAAACTTTAAAGCTTTAATAGAATTTTATAAACTTTACAATTTTCTAGTGATATGATCATAGCGCCTCTAGTGATTAATCTGAAAAATATATTTGTAATAGGCTTACTGCTATCAATTTTCAAATGACTTAATTTCATACTATTTTTTAAATTGAACAGATAATCATCTCTACCGTCATAAATACATTTCTATTTTAATTTCGCCTTTGTAGGATGTTTTATGTCACTTTTTTTGTAATTTAGTGATGTCTTACTATGTGTCGTTCACATTTAAGTAATATTGTTCCTCCGTTTTTTTTTGCAACTCATGGCGGTTTTTTTTTCATATGTCATAGCATCGTCCGGGAGGTGAACCCACAACCGTCTGCAACCAACTACTTGCTTGCAAGGCGGCTGATATAACCTCTCGGCTAAGAAAGCTTGACAACTCATGGCGGGTTTTTTTCCATTTTTTACATAAATATTACAATATTTTTTGTAATTAATTCTTAGAATAATAAAAATCAAATTTATTTTGTTATAGTATGTGATTGTAATTTTTTTAAAAGAATGCATTCAATTGAACTTTATGAAAATTTTGTGCAGTATTGCTTTTTACTGTATAAAGTTTATATATATGTCAAAGCGTTGACCAGGAAGCTAACCCAAGCCAGCTGCTTGGAAGGCAGCTATGCTAACCGCTAGGCCACCAACGTTTGACAACTGTACAAAGTTTTCATATATGTCTTTAAGCATTGGAAAACTGAGTTGACTGCATATTATACATTCAACAAAATGTTGGTCAATGGCAATTTTCTTCCAAATGCTGAATATTTTAACTATCATCTTATTCATTTTATACAGAAATTTTAAGCTGTCAAAAAAAATTAAAAGTTTGAACTTTTTAAAAACATTAGTAAAATTGCTTACTAATCCATAATCAAAGGAAAGGTCGTGACATATTTATAAGCATTAGAAAGATTTGAAGCTACTAATAATGGTAGGGACAACCATGTAAATGACAAGATAATTATTTTTGTTTTACTTCTTTTAAATGCCTATTTGTAACTGTAATAATACAATAAAATAATATTTTTCTAATGAGAAGTACATTTACCATGTATAGGAATTGACCCTTAAGTGTAATTGGTCCATGAAGACTGGGCAAATTTATTATCCAACCCTTCCATGAAAAGGTTTGCTGATCCCCGGCTTTATACCAAATCCTGAACACAAGATAGAAATGCTTATAGTTATTTAAAAACCTAAGGAATCTATAATGTAAATAAATTAAATGAGTAAACAGGCAAGTTGGTTTGTATTGAAAACATTTATACATTTTCAAGTTTGAGCTGATAGATTTATAGCATAATATAAACAAAAATGATAGTTCTTAAAGGAAGTGGTTTAAATCCTAAAAATCCAGGTGCATTGTTATACAATCCAAAGCTCCTCACCGATAAAAGCCATAAACTTGAAACTAGTCTGAGGATTTGTATAGGACAACACAAGAAAGGAATCCATTAAGCACTGACATCTATTATTATTTACTAAAACTTAAAGTTAATAGCATATAACTATTAGAAAAATTTCTTAAATTTATTGCTTTAATTTTATTTCAAATGTTTACTCTTAAATTAGTACACCCAAGGTTTGATCTTTTTTTTTCAGGCAATATGTAGAAAAACACCTGAAATAATGTTAATTTCTATATATTTTATTCACCAGCAAATAACTGTTATCTGTGCTTTATACATTCATTTATGAAGATATTACACAGGGAATATATATATGTACATTGTAACAATGTTTATATATACACGGTAACGTAAGTGTGTGTATATATACGAGTTACACGATTTTATAAATAAAATAAGAATTATATTTCAATATTTACTTGTTTGAAGAAAAAAAAGTTTAATTAAAATAAAAAGTACAGAATCTTTGGGATTAAGGTAGACAAATTATAACTTATCTTTCTTTTATTTTGTAATTAAAAATTTAGTATATAATTTGAAAACAAATTTGTACAAGATTAATCAGCTTCTGGATATAAATTCCAGACTGGTTAATTAACAATAGATAACTAATTTCAGTGTAATCAAAAATATAAGATAAAAAATAAAAGTGTAACTAATTAAAATAAAAAAATAAAGATCAAATGAATTGATAACATGGGTAACAAATCGAGAAGTGGGTGGAATCAGAGGGTCTATACACTGCAATCGCCTATTATTCAAACACATATAGGCACATGGTCATATTGATAGAAAAATGCATTGGTAGAACAAAAGACTGAGTGTTTGCTCTTTTCCACCACCTGTCTTCCGAATATCATTAACCAGATGCAGTGATATATATCTCTGACTCATCTTTGCCGATGTTTTTACCTGCAATGCAATAAACCTACTGAATCAAACCTAGCGATAGTTCGCTGAACCAGGAGATAGTGTCCAACTACCAAGAGACCCTCTAAATCAGACAGGAACAGAAGATAGGGGTGATCACCCAGATACTATATAAAAATCCTAGGTAAATATTACCTAGACGTTGTTAATAAAACTTTTAAATTTTATTTCCAGAGTGAACTTTTAAAATTTGTTTCTAACTAGAACTGTTTAAATATCATTTCTACTTGTTAGCTTTTACATATATATAAAAAAACATGTGATGTTTGAAATATTATACTTTTAATGAGTGTTCCTATTTGTTTAAACGTTAAATATTTCTCTTTTTTTAATCTTTTAATAAATATATAAGTCAAAATTTTAAATTTAGAAAACATAATTGTATTACTATTAATTTTTAATTTATATTATGTATAAATAGTTATAATTGATATAAGATAACTGTAGGATTCTGTTAATTTAGTCAACAAACACCTTTTTACAAGAGTCATATACATTTTAAATAATTATATTTAGTTCAATTGTAATAGTATTTAATAGTTTCAAGCATGTTTATGGTATACTTATCCAAATTTATAATATTTATTAAACTTTACAATAGTTATAAATGAAATATTAATTGAATTTTTATTACAGTGGTCTCTTTAAAGATGTGTGTGAGTATATTTGCGGAGACTTATTAAACAAGAATAAATGTATTTCATATATTTATTGAAAAATAATATTTTCTTCCAATTGGAAATATTAAATTTTATAATATTACTTTAAAGCAGAGGAGGACTGATAAAGCTCTGATGAAGACTGCTGGATAGTTGAAACTGTAAGGAAAATAAAAAGTTTTTTAAGAAAATTTGTTTGCATTGAAGTCTATATGAAAGAAGTATTATAAGCAATGTTACAATTTCTAAATAATAATATTATCATTCAAATATAATTATTAATTATATATTTTAATTAGAATAAGTAATTATTATAAAGAATGATAGTTATAATTATATTTAAATTTAAACTTATAAGCAATTAAATTTCATAATTTAGTTTTTAAATATTTAATTATTTTATTTCAAACTGTAGGCAAAAATGAATTTAAGCAGAAAAACTATCAGTTGATTAGTAGTAGATGATCAATAAAATTGATTTAATTAATGGTGTGACATCATACTGTCTATAATATAAAAAGGTGAAAGCAGACAAAAAAAAAGAATTGATTAAAAAGTGAGAGCAAAGAACCTGTCTCAATTAGCTAGTTAAAAAAAATTAGAAAATTTTTATTGTATTTTATTTTAAATTAATTAAGTTACTTTCAATAAGCTGAATAATTATACAAGATATCTTAAGAGGATTATAAAGAGACCATGGAATAAACAAAAAGAATTTCTTCACCGAGGAGCTGAATTTAATCTTAAATGTCAAATTGTAATCAAAATGTGGTTACTAGTAAAAATAAAAAGAAGCATTATTATTATCATTTTTGGAAAAAATGGGATGGGATTATAAATACATTCCAGGATTTGCAGATATTGTTGTGTAAAAAAATGTTTTGTTATTTCTTTATTTTTAATGAGTTTAACCATTAAGTTATTAACTCCTTTGCTCCAGAATTAGTCTAGAACTCATCAGCGTAAGTTTACCTTAACTACTGAGTTTGCGCAGGAGCAATTAATCTCACACTTACGAGTGTCACTTCTTTCTGTCCACCATCTTGCTATTTTCAAAAAGATATACATATTTTTTTCTATGATATAATTTCAATTTTTTATGATTTTTTTTTTTTTTTGAAAAATGCAATTTTTAATTATTATTTTTTTCTCATTTTTTTAGTTAAGTCACAGGAAAAAAATTTTCCCACAGAAATGGATTCACTCACTGCTTATTGCAATTTTAATTTTGAATATGCCAGGGCCTTTATGGAAATGTAATGTCTACACTTACATTACATTTTCTCCATCACTCATGAGTACTGCCTTTTTTTATTTTTAATAAAAAATTATGAAGTTATTATATATATTTATAAAAATCAGGCTACACTGTAATATATAGGATATTTGAACACAGACTTTCAAGCTCCGTCAATTCATCCATTCTATCTCATACAACCAATACACATACATGACCACACACATGTAAAAAGGATAAATGATCCCCAATACTCATCATTTTGTCAAGATCATCATCTCTGGCACATATGTATACTCAGTAATCATAATAAATTTGTTTATTTTGATATTTATTGATTTGCTTTGTTTTTATTCATTTTATTTTACGGAAATTTTTATTTGTTTGATATTTATTATTTTGAATATACTTGTTACTTGAAAAGAATAGATTTATTAGGTTCCCCCCCCCATTATTTAATAATATAATAATAAATATTTTTTTCATATATTACAATTTACTAAAGTTTTCTTTGCATAATATCTCATGTACTGTTCTGTTATTTTTTTGTCCCTACTAAAACCAAATGTATTTCTATCCAATACTCTGAAGAGAAAGACAAGATCTGAGTCTGCAAGTAAAAATAAGAGATACGAATTCATCCAGTTTTAATAATTTCTATTATGAAAAATTATCTTAGGAAAGTGATGTTATACATCTTTTTTATCAGCATTTTATGAGAAATGTGATGATGCTGCTTATGAAAATGTCATTTTAACTTGTAACTTTCAAAATTTAAAATTTGTGAACCAATGTAAAAATAAACATTTTTAAAAATATTAAAAATCTTTTTTTTTTTAATTTTTTTGGTAATCGTCTGAAATCCGGGCAAGGCCACTTGGGGTGTTGATGCTATACTAAAATCAATCAAATATAATGTTACCAGGCCATCGTAACTTTTTTTTATAGAACATGTTTTTGTGTTTTTTTTTTATTAACAATTTTTTTATTTCATTTATAACATGATTTCCTTTTTTATTAAACAAATTTTTATATTCATTTTCGTTGTGTTTTTTTTTTTAACCTGACATTTTTCTTTATTTAACAAATTTTGATAATTTAATTTTGTTTATTTTTTCTGAATTTTAAAACTTTGGACTGTTTCACGATGGAAAAACTTGTTTTAACCCCATCGAAAAAATATAATGGTATAATTATTTGGGACTTGTTTCGACTTTGTTCTACCCTTTTTTTTTTTTGGTTGACTAAATTGTTTTTCTTTTTCTTATTAAATCAAAAGTAATGTTTGTGTTGTTGGGGGTTCAAAAATTGTTTTGACATCCCCACCCCCACCCTTGGATCAAGAATTGTAACATAAAAGTCAATAATTTTACTTTTTTTTTTAACAACTTTTTTTCACTTTTTACTTTTATTTATATTTTGTTTGAATTAGCCTTTTTTTTTTGGCTTCTACAATAAACAGCTTTTTTTTTGGGGGGGGGGCTTTCATATTGTTATTATTAACAAAAAGTAAACAAAAATAGTCTTTTATTTCAACCCCACTTGTTTTAACCCTGATGAAAAAATATAATGCAATTATTTGGGTATTATTTCGAATTTATTCAACCTGGGTTTTTTGGGGAGGGGATTGACCAAATTGTTTTTCTTCTTTTATTTTTCTACGATAAAAAATACACTTTTGTGTTTTTTGGGGGATCAAAATTTGTTTTAAAAGACTCACCCCCCCCCCACTCAGAAAAGTAATTGTAACAAAAAGTCAATAATTTCTTTCTTTTTCCAACAATTTTTTCTCACTTTTTACTTTTATTTATATTTCATTTGAATTACCTTTTTTTTTTTGCCTTCTACAATAAACTGCTATTTTTTTTGGGGGGGGGGGGATTACGTACTTTGTTATTATTAACAAAAAGTCAACCAAAATAGTCATTTATTTTAACCCACTGCAAAAAATATAATCCAAATACTTGTCAATTTGTAATAAAATGAAAAAAAAAAACACACAAACCTTGAACTTATTTATTATTTTATCGCTGTAATAAAAAGTGTAAATTATGTGGCTGAAAAAAAAAGGACATAATCGCACACACTTTCTGTACTTGACAATTCTGGAAAGTTGAAAAACTGTACGTTCGTCTCAGACCTTTTATTGGTCTCGTATATTTTCCATACTGAAATGTGACTTAGCACATGAGCTTTGTCGAAGTGTGTTCGAACATACACTTTGCCAATTTTTTACATATTAACATTTTTTTAGGGAAGGGTGGGGATCATATGACAATTATTAGTAATTAAAAACATTATTTAAATATAAATGACATTACACTATTACGGAGATTTGAAAAGTTGTACCAACTTGAAATTCAAACACCCTCAAGCAATACGGTAATCAGCTATGAATAGAACATATACGCATAAATAGTTTTGAAGCATAAAACAGGCCATAATATTTTTGTGCAATGTTATGTAAAGTGGCCTGCCAAAATGGGTTAATACAATATTAAATGTTGTATTAAACCGTAAGGCCCGGCCACAGTCAAACAGCATTTTTATGTGTTTTGGACACATAAACAATGCTCCAAGCGGCCGTGCCCGGTTTTCAGACGATTACCTTTTTTTTTAAGTAATGACTACTTTATCAGTTTTATTACATTCTTTCATATTTGCTCTTTCTAACAATATATATATTTTTATATTTATTGCATTCAAACAGAAGATATGTTATAAATTATGTTTGTTATAATTTTTTTTAAAATTCAAGATGGCAACGTCAGGGGAAAAAGAGTAAGGAACTTTATGTATTGAAAAAACACAGTCATTATAAAATTATAAAAACATTTTGCAGAACTGTAAGCTAGTTAACTGATGGTAATTGTAAATCTATTTTTAAAAAATTATATTGACTTATATACTGAAATAAAATTGAAACCTTAGTAATGAAAAAAGTTTACCAGAATTGATGGCTTTTTTATATGATATTAAAAACAAATAATGATAAAGTAATTCCTGCTGCTAGCAAAAGATGTATATTTTGATGAAAAACATCAAGAGTATGAGAATTCAAAAAGAGAATCGTTTATTTTAATAAGGAATATTTAAAAAAGAGATGAATTATAATATTATGACAAACTAGAGCTAGTTGAGATATATGTGTATCAATCTTATAAAATAGCTCAGCAAATAGGAACAAATGGAAAACGTTTCAATTTCCTTTTTTTTTTTTTTATTGTTAATGTGTTTTTTTTTTTCATATATCAAAGCATCGGTCGAGAAGCGAACCCGGGACAACTGCTTGTAAGGCAGCTATGCTAACCATTTGGCCACCAACTTATTGATAATGTTTTGTGTTGATATAAGGTATTTTACGGTAAGACAGAAATTATTTAAATAATTTTTATGTTTTTATTAATGTTTTAGAATTAATATAATTTTAAAATATTATATTTTAAATTTAAAATTGAAGGTATAGTATGCTCATTCATTAAATTTTTGTGTTGATATACAAAAGAACTAAAATATAGTATTGGATAATTTGATATGATTTATGCAACTTTAGTATACATTAAGAGTAATGCAACTTTAGTATACATTAAGAGTAATTGTTTGATTATAAGAAAAGTGGTATATATGAGATTATTAACTTATTATATTGATGTATATCTCACAATAAAGACTGAATAATAATTATGAATCAAGAAAATGTATACTATCAAGATAAATATTAATGAATAATTATGGGTATAATATTAAAATGAAAAATGAAATCGAGTGAATGTAATAGGTAAGTATACTATGACATTTTGTCATAAGAATAAGTCTTATTTGTTTTATCATATAATCTATCATAATTATAGATGCATAAAAGATAGGGAGATACGGTTATATACTAGAATGAGAAAGTTAATGTATGCTGATGCTGAAAGATATATACATGTTTAATGGGTAAGTTTAAAATGCCAGGATAATGTAGTGTCATCCTGAAGAACTAATGTCATATGTAATGGGTTCGGTCCAAAGGACACCCATATTATTATTGTAGGAATTTGAGAGAATTTCATAAGAAAGATAATCATTATATTCCATAAGAGCTTTAGAATTAAGCCAGGATTTTTTTATGGTAGAGTCATTAAAGTAAGAATGACTAACAAAAAGTTATAGTGGTTAATAAATAAACATTAGCTGCCTCCATTCCTATTCCATATGGTGTTTTATTAAATTAGTTTCTTATCCAATGTATTATCTGTGATATTGGAATATAGAGTAAGCATCATAGGTCAGGAATTTATATAGGAGTTTATAGTTTTTCTTCCTACTGTTTGTAATGATAATCTAAAGAAAAGAAAAAGACCATATGCAAAACAAATAGAATTAAATCTGATAAGAGATAAGAATAACTTATTGTTGGAAGGGTAACACAAGATGAACAATAAATGAAAATCAAAGTCTTTATAGTGGACACAAATAAAAGAACTGATCAGGCCAAATACTCTGCAATTGTACAAATGCAGGCAATCACTAGAAAAGACATGAGAAACTCAATTAACACTGGTAACAATACTACATCACTTTCAAACACAAAATCGAACCAAGTTGAAGACTGAATACCATCATGGACTTAGAGGAAGATGACTACAATGAAAAAATAAAGAATGTAAATGACTTATACTCAAATGAGGCCAACTTCAACCACAATACAAACAGTTACCAAACAATAAGTGATCAATTCAATGCAAGAATACCATCTACTTTATTTAATTCATTCTTTAAATATCATAGTAACAACACACTAATCTTAACCACTATGAATGAACTATGTCACCATTTCCCCTTTCCCATAGACAAATTCTTTCAACTCATCAAAGACAAAAACCTCACTGATGCCATTAAGAAAATATACCATCATCTCAATGGCAGAGATTTCATAATTGAATTTCAGAATCTCATACAGAAGGAACTATTCAAGAGAAACCAATTAACACTTGACAACAAATATTCAATCAAGATTGATATGGAGAAAACTAAAGTGGCACAAGGTCTTGCAAGAAACTCCTATTATGACTTTACAAGATCCGACTTGCAAAAGCTTCTCAGCAGAGTTGGTATGGTGGCACACTTCCAATATTTAATGGAGAACAGGGCTGAAATTGAATTGCCATCAAATATGGCAGCTTTCACCCTCAAATTAAATCAAGATATCACGTTCCTCGATATACCTTCAATACTTGGAACAACAAAAATGTCCAATCTTCATATCAATAAAAGGGATCAAACCACAGTGTTTTCTATGTGGAGACAGATCTCATCTGGTCAAAACTTGTCCTCAAAAATATTGTGAAGCATGCAATTCAAGAAAGACTAAAAACCATAAATGTCAAGTTATGGAGAAGCCAACTGATATTATTCAACCTTCAACCTTCAAGTCAACCTCAATAATGCAGGAATTTTCTGAAAAAATGCAAGCAGATACACAAAAGAATAAACCTCAGCAAAATCTAACTGAAACTCAGAAAAGCAATATAGAAGATAATTCAAATCTACAGCAAGTTGATTCACAATCTAAGGAATGTCTGGAAAAAGAAACATCAACTAAAACCCAATCGAATAAAACTAAACCTTCACCCTCCAAATTAAAAGCAAATTATTACACAAGTCAGCATATCAGGCCAAAACTCCCAATTAAACAACTTCCATGCATTAATCACATGAAGAGGAAAACTAATGATTCCTCGAGCTCCATGGCTGATGAATTAAACATCTCAAATGCTGACTCGGACACTGAAAGCCCTGAATATAATGCAAACATGAATAGAGCCCCAAATTCCAAAAGAAATAAAGAAAAGATTTAAACTAATTGATGATAAACAGGATGACAATGCATATACACCTGAACCCTCGATATCAGCAGATGAACAAAATGATAACTGACTTTGAATATCTCAAGATAAGAAGATAAAAATCCCAATAGTACCTCAATTAATATCAGTATTAAAGAACAATAATGAAAACCCAGATGAATCACACAAAATAGTGAACATTTTGACCTTGTTTCTCTCAAAACCAATATCATCACTAGGAATCATTCCATCATTAGTCTGGCTAGTTTTTCACTCATTATTTTCAATGCCAATTAAAATTGGGGCAAAACACACTGGATGCACAGCCTGATTATATTGCAATAGTAAAAACATCAAACACAGTAATATAATGCTATCAACTCCGTAATTAACTCAGAAATTTTCAACAAGGTATCATTTCTGTAATGGAACTCACAATATACATCAACGGATAACAAACAAATAGCCAAGAGCAGATCTTTGATGTGGCTATGAATCTAGAACTATATCCTTTATAATTCAAGAAAAAGAAGTAATCAATTGTAACAGATTGTACATGATAATAAATTATATTTATTTAAAATAATAATAATAATAATAATAATAATAATAATGACTGTGATTGAAAGAATAATAATAATAATAATAATAATAATAATAATAATAATAATAATAATAATAATAATAATAATAATAATAATAATAATAATAATAATAATAATAATAATAATAATAATAATAATAATAATAATGACTGTGATTGAAAGATATTCGATAAGTATATAAGATGAACGTATAATATTTTAACATGGAATATTCTTGATTCTGTTATTTATTCAAAGTATATTATTTCTATTGTATCAACAATATAAAAGTATAAAAATTATTTAGTAAATAATAATAATAATATATTGGTATAATGATTTTCAAAACTGAATTATATTAAATTGGTATAAATTTAATAAAAACCAGTGTAAAATAATTGACCACTGAAATATTATTGGGCTAATAAAGAAATTACTCAAATGTATAAAAATATGATGGTAAATCAATTCATAATATGAATAAAAGTATGAATATTTAATTTCTTAAATAATACTGAAGCAATAGTAGAATGAAATGAGAATGGTATTTATTTTAATATAAAATTAGTAAATATGTAATTATACTAATGTAAGTGATATAAATTGTTTATGTTATAATGTATAATCATAATTATTGTTATAAATATTTTATTGTTTTTTAATATGTATTTTTAATTCAAACTTGACCATTAGCATTGTCTTTATGGCAGGGGTGGGCAAATAGCGGTCCGAGGGCCACATGTGGCCTGCTAAGAGTTTTTATGTGGCCCACCAAGACAATCAGAAAAATCCACCTTGAACTGAGATTTCCTTCCTATGCATGACCAAAGATTCGTCTCAAATTTTCCACTAGGATGGCCACGTCAATACACATTCGCAGTGTAGATACCATGTGCATGCTTTTCCAGTTGATCTGGTTAATTTCAATTTTGTCTTTGCATTACCAAATATATATATTTCCAACTTTAATGAAACCATGAACCTTCCGAAAAAATTTAAAATCGGTGATGAATATCATGTATTTAATGAAGAATGGACAAACAAATATTTTTTTGATAATACAGGGAATAAAGCAGTGTGTTTATTGTATCATGGAAAAAGGAGTGGCCCTTGCTTCCACAAAGTGGGCCCCAGTGTGGCCCTTGAGCCAAAACAATTGCCCACCCCTGCTTTATGGGATCATAGATATCGCAAAGTCATATATTTAAGCATATGGCATAACAAAATTTTTATATGAAATTTATTAATTGGATATTTTAAATATGGAATTCTAATAAAGAATTTAAATTTAACAAATCAAAAATTTATCAATTTTAATTTATAATTAGATCAAAGTAATATTCAATTGATATTTATTTTATTAAATATTAAAGTACCTGAATAATTATCTGAAATTTGAAGTTAAAGAGTTGTTATATGTTCAGAGAATTAAGAAGATTTATATTATTTTTAAAAGTCACGTGTATTTTGAAGTTTATTTAAATTAAATAAAGTATAAGATAATAAAAATATAAAGTTTATTAAAAGGAGTAAATCCTAACTGCTATATTATTCAAAATATAAGAAATTAATAAAATCAATTTTAATGTTCGTTTGGAAAGATAAAATAGAATGGATAAATGCTAAAAATAATTAATGTATTCAAAATTGAGTTATATAATGTTAAATTTTGGTTAATTATATGGGTTTTGACTATCAGACAATGATTATTCTTTTTAATGGTAATTACCTGTAGAAATAGAGGGATAAATAGTAAAGGTTTTATAAATTATTAATTAATACGTTGTACAGGCTTAAACCTGCATTTATATATGTAATATATGTGGGATTCGAACTCAGACTTTCACAGGACCCACTACTCTCAGTGCCATCTCATATTGCGGACCCACCTGATCACACACATGTTGAAAAGATAAATAATCACCAATATACGTATTTCGTGTTAAACCAGCATTCATCAGTTGGTCCGCTATCTTAATA
This sequence comes from Epiperipatus broadwayi, assembly GCA_028023455.1. NCBI lineage: Eukaryota > Metazoa > Onychophora > Udeonychophora > Euonychophora > Peripatidae > Epiperipatus > Epiperipatus broadwayi. The sequence continues at coordinate 220,109 of JAQFVV010006892.1, forward strand.
TAAAGCTGAGCACTGATTGTATATATGTGTGGAGATGGTAATCTGGACCGACTGAGGAGTGCTGGTTTAGCACGAAATACAAATATTGGTGATTATTTATCTTTTCAACATGTGTGTGATCAGGTGGATTAGCAATATGCGATGGCACTGAGAGTAGTGGGTCGTGTGAAAGTTTGAGTTCGAATCCCGCATAAATTATTAATTTAAAATAAGCTGGTGATTTATTATTAGTATCAGTATAATATTAAAGTTATATTAATTATCAAATAGTTGTTCTAGTTGGTATATGGATTTCAATAAAATCCCACTTGCTATTCAATTGCCCAACTGTTAACCATTATTATTTTGCTTCCTAAAGGAATACTCATTATTCCTGAGATATCAATAGCATAACTATAATCAATTAAATTAATTTAGTTTCTGTTTTTAAAATTATTATATTTATAGTTTACTACAAGTATAAGAAAAAATATTAATAATTATTTATCATGAATTATTATGCTAGTCATTTTGTATAGGAGAGATTCTCCTAATGATAGCTGGAAAGTTTCTATAATAGCAATGACATTGTGATGTATATTTCATATGCTTCTCAGTGTTAAAACCTATGTATTTGTGACTGTTTCTGTAGTCTATCTTATGTTAGTAGTATTAAGTTAAGCAGAGTCTCATCATCATATTATTTGTGGTCATCATACTCGTCACTCATTTTTCATTTTGGAAGGTTTCAATATATATATATATTGTAACAGAATTACCTTTTCAACTGTATATATATATGTTTAATTTACATTTTACGATCGACACGACTGTCACGTCAAGCAAAGAAGCAAATATAGACTCACTATTTAAGTCTATATTCCTGATCGAATACTGAGATTACCAATGGAATATTTCAGTATTGTCTTTCCCGATCAGACGCTTCTTCAGCTGCTGGATATTCATTCATAAGAATGATTTATTTAAAATAATCCAGCGCTTGAAAATATTTATAAAATTTGCGAGATTTAATATTACTGTACTATATCGACATGTGTACTTTTACTAGAATTAAGTGTCTACTTAGTATTTTATAAACCCTACGGGTATATCATTATAATTAGTATGGTGAAGAAGGAAAGACGAGATGTAAAGAGCTATTCATAAATAAATATTGTTTATTTTAATACATTCATAAACATTAAAATATAATACTTCAACATAAAACCAGCAATCATTAAAAATAACACAAATTATATTTAATTTAATTAACCCTTCACGTAAAATAACAATTCTTTAATACTAAACATTTATCTGTAGATATTTTATAGCTCATAGTCTTTTCTTACGTATTCTTTGATACAGAAAACTACTAATTATTTGGTTCATTCAGATTCACATTTGCAATTGCATTTTTTTAATTAATGTGGCCATTTACGAAAGTGTGTGCACGCGTGTTATATTAAAGTTAATTTACCTAGGTTTTCTGGACGTTGACGAGGAAATTATTATCCATCCTGTGGATTACTCCACTTCTTTTGTAGAGATGGAAATTTTGGGGATCCGGCTGGATTCTTTCTTGCAGCTCACTTAGTTCATATTCTTGCGGCTTCAACTATAGGGAAGGTGAACCATCAGGCAGGCGCTATCTCTACTGTTACTGCATGGGGAAGATGACTTTACACCCAAGGTGAGCGTAGATCAACTGGAGTCCGTTTGTGGCCCCTTAGCCCTGCATTCCTGATGCTTCAACTACTTGGTACATTTTGTTCATATATAAAACACAGCTCTCGAACTACTCTGTCTGTCAGCTCAGCAGACTCAAGAAGAACTCAACATGGCTCCTTCTTTTCTCAACTTCTTAATTGTCCCAGAATCCTTTTCTTATCTTTTTGATTGTTTTTGAAATGTTATTAATTACATTTCACACCTTTATTTTACTTTCATAAAATACATAAAATTTTCTTCTTGTTTTTTATTTATTTATTTTTTTATTTTATTTACTTCCATGATATTTCTTTTTAATAAAATAATTTTCTTATTTACACACTCTTTATTTCCTTCACATAGCCATACATATATTTCATGCATTCACGTGTGTATTTTGAAGAGATGATCTTTATCTTTTTTTGTAAATCTATTTATTTTTATTTATAATTGCAACTGAAATTTATGATTGCTAATTCTACAATCATTAACCCTTTTTATTTACTTTTCCATATGGTCCTCAATTCTACTTAGCTTCTATATTTTAAACTTTACAATTGATAAGCAGTATTCAGTACACATATAAGGGTCATGAAAAATGCCAAATATTTATCCAGACATTCAAACTCAAGCAATGTAGAAACTAGCACTTTCTCTTTTAACTAACTAATCGTAATCTAATTTGTCTATAATATGCAGTGGAATTTAAACAAGAGAATTATAATAAGATATTTTCCATCTTGATTAATAAAAACAAATAATAATTTAATGACTATCATCCTGTTTTTTACATTTATTAAAATTAATTCTTCAACTAAAAATAGACTAAGTACAATTAATGTACATTTTAAAGAAAATCGTTGTTTTAATCCAAAACTGTTTTTCTTTCTTTGTTATCTTAAAATATTTTCCATTTTTCTCAAAATTAAAAAAGTCAGATAAAATCATTTGCACTAAATAAATTTAATAAAATTACTTTTATTAAATAGACCTCTTTATATATATGTATAGCTCTTAACAAGCTTTTCAGAATATCCCTATTCTCAGACCGGTTTCTAGCTCTGGCTTTCATCAGTGAGATATTGGGATATTCAATCATTAGATTTAAAATATCAGGTCAAACTCAGCACTTTATTTAATGGTTAATGTATTAAGTAGGAAATCTAAAATTTTCAGACATCCATATGTCTTCAAATCCAGCTGACTAACTTAAATAGCCATGTGGGACTGAATGAAGTTCAGATACACCATACATTAATAGCTTTAGCAATATAAGACAGAATACAAATATTCTGAAAATAGGGTAGGGATATTTTGAAAAGCTTGTTAAAAGCTATTGGTGCACTCATTATATAACATTTGTAATACAAATTTATTAAATTAAGTCACATGATATATGACTTGATTTCCTTGCAATTATTGTTTTGTTCTTAAGGCTTTGGCATTTCATATAGCTAAAGCTATTAATATAGGGTGTATCTGAACTTAGTTCTGTCCCATATCATTATTTAAGTTAGATAGCTGGATTTGAAGATATACGGATGTCAAATTTCTGATTTTGAAAATTTCAGATTTTCTACTTAATAGTTAACTATTATATAAAGTGCTGGTTTTGACCTGGTAATTTAAATCTAATGCTTGAATATCCTAGCATTTCACTGATATAAAATTGGAATTTTAAGAAATGTATTTGTGAATAGAACATTATAAATGAATAATATTACATATACTTACAATATGTCACCATAATTCTGGTACAAGGTACTGAAATCCCTTGGAAAATAGTTTTTTTTTGTGATTAATGTTTTTTTGGATTTTAGCTACTCTCTTTATCACACTTTATAGGTGAAAAATAATTTTCATTATCTGACAGTTTTTTCCCCCCATATGTCATAGCATCGGCCGGGATGTAAACCCACACTGTCTGCCACCAACTACTTGCTTGCAATGTGGCTGCAATCGGCTAACAATGCTTGACAATCTGACAGAGTTTTTGTATTATTTATTTATAAGATATTACAACAAAATAAAGGAAGTGGTGAATTTAGAAATATAGATATATATATATATATATATATGGTATGAATGATTCTCTTTTGACAGTGTGAAAATATTTCATCACATTAATTTCTCAAAATTTTCAACCATGTTATATCTAATTTTAAAAGAGTATTACAAGAATATTATTTCTTGACTTGTTGGTATATAACATTTTCATCATCACATATAAAATTATGTAACTTAAAATAACAATTATATGATTTATTTTTTATTTCAGATACATTTCAAACAAATATTTGGTTAAGAAAACCTTCAAGTAGTGGTGATTCAGATTTTATATTAACTTTTTAACAATTTTCACTTGAGGCTGTATCTAGATTAAATTGCATTTGAAGTAAATGCACACCAGAAATTTTCTGACTTTTCTTGCCTTTTAATAAACAAAAGACAGCACAGTGATCTCTCTTTTTTATTTTATGTGTTGCTTTTACTGTATTGAAGTTCTTTTCCTTATATGAACTAACTTGTACTATTTTAGATGAATTTATATTCTTGAAAATAAAAATGTCCACTACGAATGAATGTAAGGTTCTGATTTCTACAAAAATAGTTTAAACCCTATAAATCAGATGTGGGAAAATAGCAGCTCATGGGTCACATGTATCCCACTGAGTTTTTATGCAGCCTGCCAAGACAATCAGAAAAATCCATTTTGAACTGAGATTTCCTTCCTGTGCGGACTGAACATTCATCTTGTATTTTCCACTAGGATGGCTATGTCAATACACATGTGCAGTTTAGATACGATGCACAGTGCTTTTCCAGTTGATCTGGTTAATTTCAATTTTGTCTTTGCTTTAAAAAATATATACATTTCAAACTTTAGTTAAACCATGAACCCTCCCAAAAAATGTAAAATCGGTGATGAATGCCATGTGTTTAATAAAGAATGGACAAACAAATATTTCTTTGGTAATACAGGGAATAAAGCAGTGTGTTTATTGTGTCGTGCAGCCCTCCGCTAACCTTCACTTCCACAAAGTTGCCCCTGATGTGACCCTCCACTAACCTCTGTGGCCCCCAAGCCAAAACAATTCCCCACCCCTGCTATAAATCATTAACTTGCTTGGCAAATCTCTACTAAAAGACTATTATAATTTGCATTCACTATTTCTCCAGTCGAGGTTTTGGTACCTTATGAATATATTTAAATGTATAATGGAAGACAGAAATTTTTACATAGCATTAATATTTTAAGATTAAATTTATAACTTATATTCTTAAAGAAATTTCACAATTTTGTAATCATATAATAAAAATGTTTTCATATTCACGTTATCAGAATTGCAGTTTTTGTTATGTTATCTGGTTTGTCAAATTGTCTGGATTGACATGTTCCCCATTATATATTTAATAAACGTTCAAGATGAGTGAACATTTTTTTCTGTTTTTGAATTATTTTAAATAAATGAAAATGTAATTATGCAGATATCCTGGATAGATACATGTAAGAAGCATAATAGGTTTAAAATATTTTGATGTTTTTATACATAGGTTTTTAAAGATTTCTCTGATTTGGAAATGATAAACACATATGATCTCAAATAATTCTTTAATTAAGATACAATCATGTTTAGAGAACTTTCTAAGCTGTGATAAATTTAAATTTTAATATATCTTCTAGTTAAAAAACGAAGCATGTTATATATATATATATAAATACATATTTTGCAGGTTCATCCATGTTAAAAACTTTTAATATTAATATACTAACATTTTGACTTGATCACACAAGCCATCCACAGAGTTATAAAAGGTAGAAAGACAGTTGTAGAGGCGCTACAATCACTGATTTGAATAAAATGTTAAAATTCCTCCAATAGCAAAAATGTTAAATTTAGGAATGTTTTTTAAAAAAATCTTTTCAAATAGGAGGAAGTTTGCATATATCATCTCGCTTATTGATACAATCTGGTCTTTTAAGTATCTCAATGGCATCTCTAATTTTGCATTGGTAGAGATTATCACATCTGGATATGATCCTGGTACTAGAAAAATCAATTTTATGACCTGAATCTATAGTATGGAGTGAGAGTGCTGATGATGATGAGTGTTGTTTAACTGCATTAGCATGCTCATCTCTCCTAACACTGATGCAACGATTACTCATACATATGTAAGAAGCTTTACAATTTTTACATGAGATTTGATAGACACCATGAGATTCAAGAGGGATTGAATCCTTAGGCTTGGTTATTATATTGCTGATCTTTTGATGAGCAGAAAATGCTGTATCTATATTATAGCATTTTAATATATGTCCGCTTTTTTAAAAAAAATTGATTTTTTACATAAACCTAATGACAGAATATTTTTAAAACACCAAGGAATTTATGAAATTCCATGTTTGCAGTGCTCAAGAAGCTATGTAGGTCAGTCTAATAGATGAATAAATGTCAAAATTAAGGAACATAAAAATGCTTTTAATCAAAAAATTAACACATCAGTTTTTACTTCCCATTTTTTAGAAATTAGTCACAAACCTGATTTTGACAATGCAAAAATGCTTGCTAATTTGGTGAGATATGATTTGAGAACCATGAGAGAGTCAATTGAAATATTAAAGAGACCTACTGGTTTAAATAGCACTGATGAAGCACAACATATTCCAGTCATATAAGAACCTCTCATTTTATCTATGTCTTCTAATATTGACTTTAAATTAATGGGTGATGAAACTAAGGGAAATATACATTTTGATAAACCTCATATTCTGAATACTAAACTATTTCAAGCTGATTCTCATGCTTCATCTCATACTCAATCATGTTACAGTTTGATCGAACAAATTTTCTTTCAAGAGTTTAGTTCGTCCAAATATCGATATATAATAGAAAATAACACACGGTTTTACCCAAAAAATCATTTATCTACATCATACAACTGTGAAAACATTATATATATATATTCTAACCTTGCCTTTTGCACTCTCACTTCCGAAGTAATATAATATTAAATAAAATGGGTTAGCTCAGTTAATAATTACGTTTGTTATATTAAATGTTTCACTAGCTCAAATTCAAAAATAAGAATAAGATGATTTATTTCAGTTTATTAAATATTACATTTTCTTTTTAAATATACATAGATTAAGCCTAAATGAACTGGTATAATGATGAATAGACATCCACTATTTTCTCAAATTTTACCACACAATAGTTCCATCTGGTGCAAGCTTTAGTAATCAATAGATGCTAGAAGATTGTGCATAATACTCACTGTCCAACTTTCTAGCATCTATTGATTACTAGAGTTTATACTAGGTGACACTATTGTGTGGAAAAAAATGCTGTTTTAACAGCTTGTGTAAGCATAAAAAATGGTGATCATGTGATGTGTTCATAGTTTAACACCATATTATGTAACAATGTCTATAATAATATATTGAATTAACTTACTGAAAAAAAATGACTTAGTTAATAAGAATCATTATACGATACACATTAAGAAATTTATAGCAAGTTACTGTTCCTTAAATTTGGCTGTGTTATTAGATGTTACTCAAAATTGACATTTTCTGGCTCTTTGCTAGTCTATAAGTCATAAGATGAATAAATAATATAAAAAATACAATGATTTTTGAATTGAGTAGCCACTAGGGTTCAAAAGTTACCGACATTTTAATTACCGTTAAATACCAAAGTAAAATTTGCGATTAATGGTAATTAGCGACAATAAATTTATTTTTAATTAGGATATTTAAAAATATGAAGGAAATAAAAAATGTTTTATTTAACAGAAAAAATACTTGAATAAAAAAAATATGGAAAAAATCCTATTATTGAACTTTTAACGAACTTTTTTCTAAGAAAATAAAAATGATTTTGTAAAAAAAAAATAAAGTTCTTTAATGTTATGGGCAAAAATAGCACTATACCCTATTCACATGAATTTTTAGTGAAATAAGATGTTAAAAAGCATACACCCCTCTAATGTTTTTGGTGATAAGTGTGACCTTATCTTTGAAACAAAGTATCTCGCACTTAAAAAAGCTCTTTTTGATTCAACACTGGTCACAGTTTTTAAACTTCGATAAAGTTTTTCTAGGTTTAGCTTTTTTTGAAACGTTTAAATCAAAATACATTTAGAAATTTATAACAATGGTGCAATAATTATATACCTACACAGTTTTGAGCATCAAATTTTAAATGTAGTTTAATTTGGTGATTAGCAAAGAGAATACATATTTGAAAATATTTAAGAGAAAAAGATTGGGATTTATATCTTGAGAATATTTTACCTACGTTCGACTTTGAATATAATCCTAAACTAATATAATCTACATAAATACAAAATAGATTGATTTAGAATGGGATTGAAATAGAATTTAATTGCTTTTCGCAAACTTAAACTGATTTTAAAATTAATTTTACTTTTTCTAAAAAATAAAATGTTTGAAAGCAAATTGTTTTCTGTCAGACTTAAATAACTTAAAATTTTGTTTTTAAAATCGGTCATACAGTAATACTTATTTCAGTAAGTGTGATTTTTACTATTTTTAGAAATCGGTAATTATCAGTAAAAAAAATTACCGATTTTTTGAACCCTGGTAGACACATCAGAAATTTTTATGTGATAAATGTTTAATAATTTAATTGTATACCGATGAAAATATTTTCAAGAATTGTTCTTCTAGTCAAAACAGTAGTTATAAATAATGTAAATACTGTACTATTTACTAAGGCTACATGTAACCTGTAGAGATCCCTACTATCGCATTTTTATGCGCACATTCTTGAGGTTACAGCCTTAGTAAATATTACTTCCATAATCAGTGTGCATTTAAATAAATTTATAAATACTTTACTGTAAAAGTTCTAAAATATGTTAAAAATATCAAATACATAGTACTGAAAAGTATATACATTTATTTCAATTTAGAGAAAAGTTCTAATAGTATATTATCTGCCATGGTATAGTGATTATACTCCTAAAGTATATATTTACTTCAAGAGATTTGAGCACAGTTTCTAAAGATACATTTACTGATTTTAAAGAATTCATCTAGAGACAGTTATCTCAAGTAAATAATTATACAGCTAAATTTTTTTGGTGGGAGGGGGGTCATTTGACATTTGAACATCAATATATTATATCAGTCACTTCTGAGTCCACCATTCTGTCACCAAGCTATAACATATAGATCAGTTTCTCAGGTTATTTATGTTGACGCTACAACTGGCATTACTACTCTAAATTTTCATATGCCTTAATTTTACAAAATCTTTTTGTTGAACAGTTGTCCATCTCAGTACCTTTCTAGGTATGTCTGTATTTTGAAAAATTTAAATTAGTTTAAATTTATACTGCATTGTATAAATTTTATGCCTCTTTTTTGGATTTAACAGTATCTTGTCACTTGTAGTCTAAATATAAGTAACTTTTCTATGTGTTTTGCATTTTATGGCTATTTTTTTATATTTTTTAAATGAATATTATAATACTTATTTATAATAAGGTATTTATTTATATAATGCTATGTAAATAAATTGTAATTGTAAATTAGTGATCAGGCCAATGCTTAATAAAAAACAAATTTATTTTCTTAAAATAACTGTTTGTAAAGAAATAAGCAACTGATATCACTTACAAATTATTCTAAACAAATGTAATTTTATTTCTTTATTTGGTACTGTTCTATTAGCTCAGGTCAGCCACTTGATGCCATTATTTATAAGCAAAAACACATAAATATGCCATTTACATGGCCGCCATCCTTATTTCTATTCTAAAGCACACAAAGAGGCCATTTTGCATGCTGTTCTAGAAGCTGGCCTGCTGCTTCATGTTATGCACTTTATCCCGATGCTGATGGTTTAAAGTTCACTAAAGTATTGTCTGAGGGTGTCTGGACTTCAATCCACAACAACTCTTCAAATTCACATGTCAAAGTAATTAGCTTACAAGTCATCTGACCTACTATTACCTCCTAACAATCGTAAACCTATCACTATGCTTCCCTACTCAAAATGGAACCTTCAAAAAATTCAGAAAGGGTACATCCTAGCAAGATTTCAACCATCTCATGTTTGTGCGAGAACATGTCCATGACAAACAAAATGTCCGACAGCCAAACTGAGCTGTTCAAATTTTGCTAATTTTCGTCCATAGAAGCCGGCATGGTGGCATTTTTACAGGACAATGACATATTCCTACATGAAAAGAGGTGTGTGTACAGCAAAATCATGTGACTGGATATGTCCAAAACCATCTCACAGTTCAGATGCAAGTCCCATTCCTGTCGGTGAAAGTGTTCTCTTTGAAAAGAAACCTGCTTTGACAGTTCCAGAATCCCATTCAGTTTTGGAAGACTTAGTGTGACCCAGGTTCAGGAATGAAGCATGATTCAGTAGCTTATGTCCATTTCTTTGGTTTGCTCATTTAGGAGTTCATTCCAGGCATGTTCAGTATTTAAGGATTGACTGATGAAGTATTTCAGAAAGCAATAAAAGAACATAGACACATGATACCAAGTAATACAGAATTGCAGATACAGTCAAACAACCTTACTAACATTAATATACAAGTATCATCATCATCATCAACAACCATTATCAATCCACTGTAGGATGAAGGTCTCTCCAAGTTCAATCCATCTTTTCTGATATTTAGCTTCTCTTCTCCACATCACCCCTGCACATTTTATTTCATCCATCCATCTCACATATGGTCTCTTTCTGGGTCTTTTACAATCTTTTGGAATCCAGTTTAAAATTTCAATTGTCCATCTATTATCATCTCTTCTAGCAATATGTCCAGCCCAACTCCATTTCAGTCTTTTAATTTTTTCAAGGAGATCAGTAACACCTGTTTGTTCTTTTACCCATACATTGCTTTTTCAATCTATTCTTGTTACTCCCAACATACATCTCTCCATACTTCTTTGAGCTGTTTGAAGTCTCTGTATTGCTCTTCTATTAAGTGTCTAAGACTCAGATCCATAAGTAAGAACTGGCAAAACACATTTATTAAAAACACATTTATTAAAAACCTTTCTTTTCAAACACATAGGCATATTTCCCTTTAGTATTAAGTTATTTCTACCAAAAGCACTCCAAGCAAGTTTAATTCTATGATTAATTTCATCCATTATGTTTCCATCTGTATTAATAATCTGACCAAGGTATTTGTAACTGTTAACTTCTTCTAATTCATCATAATCAATCTTTATTTTCATATTTTAAGAAAATCTATTAAACATTACTTTAGACTTTTTAACATTTATCTTTAGTCCTACTTTCCTAATTTCATCTGATACTCCTCCATTTCCGTAACTCTAAAGCAGTATTTGCAAAAACAACTACATCATCTCAAAATCTAAATGACTTAAATAATCTCCATTTCTTTCACTCCTTTAGCTTCCCATTTTAATCCACAAATACTTCTTGCACACTGCTGTAAGGTTTGGAGATATGAGTCACCTTGTCTTCACCCTTCTCAATGTTACTTTCCTACTATCATTATGTAATCTAATTGTTGCTGTTGCATTTTTATAAATATTCTTTAAAATATGACAATATCCTGGATCTATACCTTGATGATCCAATGCTTTAATCACTGAAGAAATGTTTATAGAATCAAATGCCTTTTCATAATCTACAAATCCTAAGCATAATGGCAACTCATATTCATTTGTCCTTTCTATAACTTCTCTCAATACCTGGATATGATCTACTGTACTAAACCACTTTTAAATCCAGCTTGTTCTCTTGGTTGATGAAAGTCCAATGTTCTCTGTAGACGAGTTGTAATTATCTTAGTAAAAATTTTGTATAAAACTGATAAAAGACTGATAGGTCTGTAATTTCTAATATCTTCTTTATCACCTTTTTTAAATATTAATATTAATACTGCATTCTTCCAATCTGGTACATCTTTATCATTTAGACATTTGGAATATAACTTTGCTAAAAAAAATTCTGTTTCTTCACCTGCTTCTTTTAATATATCAATTATAATTCCATCATTACCTGGAGCCTTCCCTTTCTTCATAAATTTAATTGCATGTCTCACCTCCTCATTCAAAATTCTGGGCAATTCAGAAGATATAATAGGTATAGGAGGTACTTGTTCTTTATTACTATATAATTCTTGATACAAGTCTTCTACACATTTCATGATGCCATCTCTCTTTTTAGTAATAATGCCATCTTTTTTTCTTATTGCAGATATAAATTTCCTACCAATACCAAAATGTTGTTTTACACTCTTTAGACTTTTATTCTCTTCTACAGCTTTCCTTGCTAGTTCACAATTATACTTCCTTATATTATTTTCAACTCTTTTCCGCACCATTTTACAAAATTCGAGATATTCAATCCTTTTTAATGCATCATTTTTGTATATCTTCATATTCCTTCTTTTCTTCATAAATTCTCTAGTCTCAGTAGAAATTTTATTGGTCAATTGCTGCTTTTTTCTACCAGCTATCTTTGTTGCAGTTTTTAAAAGTGTATCAGTTATTTTCTTATTAATTTCATTCAAATCTGAATCATGTTCAAAATCTACTAATACTTGAAACCGATTTGTAAGTTCTAATTTAAATTCATTAGAATGTTTCTGAAGATTAGGAATATCAACTGTAAATATTGTTTTTCTTAATAATTTTTGTCTCTCTAGTTTTGCATTAACATGTATCTTACATCTTACTAATCGATGATCACTTCCTGTGTTAAATTTATTAAGAACATTACAATCTTGAAATATGTATTTTCTGTAAGTCAAAATATAATCCAATTCTGCTGCACCTTCATTTTGATGCTTCCATGTCCATTTCCTTTTAACCTTTTTCTCAAAAAAAAGAATTCATAATATAAAGTTTTTCTTTTTCTGCAAACTCCACAAGTTTATGTCCTCTCTCATTTCTATTACCATAACCAAAATTACCTACAGCATTTTTGTCTTTCATTTGTTTACCAATTCTAGCATTAAAGTCTCCCATAACAATTTTAAAATGTTGTTTACTCTGATCAAAAGCCTTTTGTACATCCATATAAAAATCTTCTACTACTTCATCACTATGAGAACTTGTTGGGGCATAAACCTGAATTATCTGCATTTGGTATCTGCTATTAAGTTGTAAAACTAATATTGCCACTCTATCCGATACACCATCAATCTCCACAATGTTATTCTTCCATTTTTTATTTATAATGAATCATACTCCACTTGCATTTCCAATATATGTGCCTTTATAGTAGAGTACATGTCCACTTTTTAAATCAATTGTTTCTTCCTCTTTTCTTTCTACTTCACAAAGTCCAATAATGTCCCATTTAATATAAGACAGTTCTTCTTCTAATTCTTGCAATCTTCCTTCACTTGAAAGTGATCTGCAGTTGTAAGTACCTAAATAAAAAGTCATCATCAAATGGCAGCCTGGGTCCGCAATCAGGGGATTCTTAACATCCCATATTTTACTATGCTATCAAAAAAAAAAATCCATTATGAAATGAATAAAAAACTCTTTTTCCTTAAAGACATTTAATTAATTTAGATGTGGGTATTACACCAGCATTTTATTCTTAGCATAGTAATTATCAATAGCTATCATCATCGAACTATTTATGCACATAAATCTGATTCTTATTGAATATATTGGAGCAGTTGATGTCTAATCATCATCGATCTTCATGCTTCACCATCTACACTAACCTCCTGCGGGACCTGCAATTCAGACCTCACCGTAAATATATGCCATTCTCCCACACACCGTATGCATAATGATTAGAGAAATTAGTAAAATTAATTATATTTAGTAAAGTGAAACAATAGTTTGCGTGATGCATATATATATATATATGAATGAAGCAATTTTACTAATATTTATTGCTGATAACTAAACATTTTCTTTATATACTTGTAAAAAAAATTCTATATATCTATATGTATTTTAAATTAAAGTGTTGGAATGTATAAACAAAGTAAAATGGGGAAGGTTTGAAATACTGAAATTATCTTTATCTCTAGTCAGATCGTTTTCTTTAATTAAAATTATAAATCTTAATTAAAATTAAAAGCAAGTCTTTTGTTAATTGTTTTCAAATCTTTAAAAGTAGCTCAACTGGTATTTTGAGCCTTATCTGTTTAAAAATATTTTACTAATTAAATGTTTTTATTTAATCAAGAGATTACAGAGATAGCTGTGGGCAACTGAGATTCCATTCTTTGCAGGATTAATGGGTATAAAAGGGGCCCATAGAAAAAACGAAGTCAGGTTTTAGTTTTTTTAATAGAGTTCAGTGGAGTTTTAGTTGAGTGTAGTTACTTTTCAGTTTAGTTACTTTCGATAGAATAAAATTTAAGAAGCCAATCCAAGTTCTGCACTATGAAGTTTGAATAGTGGACTCTTTCATCTTTCTCTTCTTCTCTCAGAGAATTGTTTTCCTGCCTGCTGCCACCATGTTCCATCCATTTTACCAGCTGTATATGATGACCAACTGATTGCCTGCTTATTCTACATCTACTTGCTATGTGGAGGTAAATTCAGATAATATAGAGCTGCCTTAATACGTAAATATCTTTTGTAGTTTCTAATAAGATGTAGTTAAACCTTTGTATTTTAATTCAGATATTAATTTATATTTCTGCTAATTTTGCTCTTAAATTCTCTCTCTATAATCTCTTACTAATATAATGTATTTTTAACTTACCTTTAATACTTGAACTCATATATATATAACTTTGTGCAGCTCCATTAAGATTTTATGTATTTTGTTTAATGTATAGATATAATTTATTTTCTTTAATATGCCAAAAATCCCCAAACTCGCGAGTTTGGGAAAAAAGGGGGAAATAATTGTTTAATTTGGAAAGGAGCAGGGCTTCATTTAAAACCTATCAATAAAGTTTTGTTTATATTAAATAGAAATTGCTCGCGAGTTTGGTTTCATTTTAAATTCATTATTCTTGAAGTCAACTAAAAACTTTTATTGTGGACGAATTCTGCTAAATTTACTGCTTTGAATTTGTCTTTAAATTTTCATTTTAAAAGATCGTGAACCTTAATATAATTATTCCACCTTTTCTTGCTGCTGCCTGAGGGCTAATCCTAGCAATTAATATGTTTATGGGATTCGAACTTAAATATAAATTTTGCCAGTTTAATATTATCAATAAAAGAATTATTATTCATTATGATTTGTTAAATGACTCAGAATTGAAATCAGGTTATTGCGCAAGAGGTTTGACCATGTCCAAACTTTAAAATAATATTATATGAAAATTATATTATAAAAATTATATTGGTGTCCAATAACGTTGCTGGCATACATTTTCTTTTATCCTGATATTTTATCTTTTCCATTTCTTTATGTCTTTGTCATTGGAGACATCGGAAGTCTGAAGCTCCTGTTCTACTTTTCAAAATTGTTCATAATCAGGGATACTACTCCCTGTGGAACGTGAGGTTTATGAGGTTGATGTGCTGTGGATGACCGTACGGCCGGCTCTGGGCCTTCAAACCCAGCCTCTCTATCAGTATCATTCGCCAAAATGTGTGGATGTACCACACCTAAGTCGAATCGAGTATTCCTTTTTAAAATGATAAAATATCCACAATTGCCATGAGGCCGTATTTCTTTATTGTATGATAGTACCGTTACTCTGCTCTTTAATTTGATCACCGTCTGCCTAACCTTAGTAAGTCGCAATGATGTGTTAAAGATAATGATTCATTTCGTAAGATACATTCAGTTCATTGAGTTAAACTGCTTTTGTTTAAAACCGTTATCGATTCCCATAGATGTAAATCAATTTCTATTAATGATTGTATAATTTATTCTCGTAAATATAGTGCATTGTTAGTTTTTTACGTATAAGTTCCAAAGACATCTTTTCCAAACAATGCCAATAAAAATATATATAATGATTTTCATAAGGTAGATAAATTATTAATATTTTATAATTTTGCTTGTTTATAAAATGATTTACTACTAAATTGCAAATTATTCTTTATATATCATTAATCACCTAAACCTGTCATGATCTTTTATATTTGTTTTATCTATCCACAGCATTTTATTTGTAAACATTTGTACATTGGCGTATTAACTCCGCACAAGTTATAATACACTCCATAAAATTATATTCATTAAATAATTAATGTAAAGGGGATTTTATAAAAACAAATCCCAAGTTTTGTAAATAGACAATATCATTCCAAGCGTGAAATCTTTTGTAACATATATATGCATTTTCTCAATAGTTTATTAAATATATAATTTTGTGTAAATCCTGGTTTGTTTGAATTATTTCTAATTAATATTTAGAATAATTTTTTTTAGCTAATAACTTATTATTAATAAATATAACTTTAATAAATGTACTTCCTGAGCTACTCTGATCTCGATCATCATCATCAGTCTGATCTTATGCTCTACTGCTTTGCTTCTGGGCATGGATTTAAAATAATTTTACTGTGTCATCAGGATTGCTGTTCATTGGGTCAGAGATTCGAAGATTGGTAAATAGGTTAGAATTCAGGATTGCTCCAGACCTGTGTATCTCAAGCATGATCGGATTCGAGATACTTTTGCTTAGGATTTGAATTTTTTTAAGTGAGCATACTATTTTGACCGGTACAATATAAATCTATGAAAAAGATCACACGTTACCTCTCTATTCCAAATATTAAATTAGCAGATGTGTATATAACTATTGACCTTCTAATGCATAATTAATTAATACATATCTGGTTTGATTAAATTTACTTATATAATATAACTTGTCTAATTTATTTACAAATGAGTTCCAGCTTGCATAGCAGGGTGAGAGTAAAATTTGAAGAAAAAGTTGCTTTGAACTTATTTTAATTTCTATCATCCAACTTCTCATTTATATACATATATTCCACATCATCAACTAAATAACAAATAAACAAATTTGTTGATTTTGTAGATATGCTAACATACATTATATACAAGATATTAAAAATTAATTTTTATGCCAGCGGCCCAGTAACATTATATTTCTGTGTTTTTGCATAGCATCAATGGCATCAAGTGGCTGACATGAGCTAATAGAACAGTACCCTTTATTTTTTGCAATTTTACAGTTTTATATATAACTCAGAATATATGTAACTGAACAGGAAGTTTCTAATAACTCAGTCGAAGCTTCCGTTGTTTCCTGTCCAGTTACATATAATCTGAGTTATTTATTATTTACAGATGTTAAAACTGACTTTTCATTTCGTATTCATAGATTTTTAAAACTAAACCTCTGCTTTGACCCTCTGAATATTTAAACGATGATTCTTCTCATTTATTCTATAAATATATACAATCAATAGATCAAATTCACTTTCTCAATTATAATTATGTGAATAAACTAAACATATATAACAACAAATTCTAAGATATAGGTGGTTCCATCTGTCTTTTGAAAAGTTTATATTATATAACTCATTGTAAGCTATTTCCTGTTCAGGTATATATATATGAAAAACAAAAACAAGTTATAAATCACATAACTTGCTATCACTTAGTTTTTCTGGTCCCTATCCTTCACTGATGATAGCAAATTAGCTTGAAATCAGCTGATCTGAAGGTGGAGCCAATGGAAGAGATAGTGAATTCTGACTCTTTTGGCATTTATGTAAACAAAATACGCTTGTTTGGAGGTTTTGGTAAAGCTCCATCTATTGAATATATATATATATAATAGTAATAATAAAAAGTTAGATGTCACATGACTTACATATAGCTTGCATTTATCAATATGTAAAATTAAGAGCATGCTAATGAGCTCTAAACAAGCTTTTTTTATTATGATAAATGCTACTACAAGAGAAGGCATTCAAATCATCTCTATCTTAGATTGTCCCCAGCCCCAGACCGGTTTCGACCTATGGGTCTCTTCAGTGAGGAGTTCAAAAAACCAACTCATGCTAAGCATTTATCTAAAAGGTAATTGTCAAAAAAAAGATCTGAAACTTTTAGACATTTGCATGTCTTTAAAGTCAGCTCTCTAACTGAAAAAATTATATAGGCCTGAACTTAATTCAAAAACTCCATATATTAATAGGCTTAGCCATTTAATTTAGCCAAGCCCCAACAGCAAAATAATAATAGTAATAATAAAAAGTCAGATGTCACATGACTTATATATAGTTTGCATTTACCAATATGTAAAATTAAGAGCATGCTAATGAGCTCTAAACAAGCTTTTTTTTATTACGATAAATGCTACTACAAGAGAAGGCATTCAAATCATCTTTATCTTAGATTGTCCTCATAACCAGACTGGTTTTGACCTATGGGTCTCTTCAGTGAGGAGTTGGGACACTAGATTCAAAAAACCAACTCAAGCTAAACATTTATCTAAAAGGTAATTGTCAAGAAGAAGATCTGAAACTTTTAGACATCTGCATGTCTTTAAAGTCAGCTCTCCAACTGAAAAAATTATATGGGCCTGTACTTAATTCAGATACTCTATATATTAATAGGCTTAGCCATTTAATTTAGCCAAAGCCCCAACAGCAAAATAATAATAGTAATAATAAAAGTCAGAGGTCACATGACTTATATATAGCTTGCATTTACCAATATGTAAAATTAAGAGCATGCTAATGAGCTCTAAACAAGCTTTTTTATTATGATAAATGCTACTACAAGAGAAGGCATTCAAATCATCTCTGTCTTAGATTGTCCCCAGCCCCAGACTGGTTTCGACCTATGGGTCTCTTCAGTGAGGAGTTGGGACACTAGATTCAAAAAACCAACTCAAGCTAAGCATTTATCTAAAAAGTAATTGTCAAGAAGATCTGAGACTTTTAGATATCTGCATGTCTTTAAAGCTTGTTTAGAGCTCATTAGCATGCTCTTAATTTTACATATTGGTAAATGCAAGTTATATATAAGTCATGTGACATCTGACTTTTTATTATTACTATTATTATTTTGCTGTTGGGGCTTTGGCTAAATTAAATGGCTAAGCCTATTAATATATGGAGTATCTGAATTAAGTTCAGGCCCATATAGTTTTTTTAGTTGGAGAGCTGACTTTAAAGACATGCAGATGTCTAAAAGTGTCAGATATTCTTCTTGACAATTACCTTTTAGATAAATGCTTAGCTTGAGTTGGTTTTTTGAACTCCTCATTGAAGATACCATAGGTTGAAACCAGTCTGGGGATGGGGACATTCTAAGATAAAGATGATTTGAATGCCTTCTCTTGTAGTAGCATTTATCATAATAAAAAAGCTTGTTTAGAGCTCATTAGCATGCTCTTAATTTTAGATATATATGCAAATATAATATTTATTGTAAATAATGCTGATAATATAAATTATTATATTTGCAACTATAATTATGTTATAAGATAATACTTTTCTTAGATGCAGTATCAGATACCAATTGTAGTGTTTACATTATAATAAATATAAATATAAATCAATACACTAAACTTCTTTTTAAATTTTGTTTTTATATGACTATTATAAAAATATGTTTTAGACTATTTTACAATCTAATCTTCATCAAGGCAACTAAAAATAAAAATACAATGTATAATAATAAATATAAATATTTAATATTTCAAATAATTCCAAAAAAAAAAAAAACGCTAAAAAATACTCTTTACCTCAATTCTTTCTATTACAACAATCTCAAAACTTTATCACATTTTTTATATTTATATACCCTATCTAAAAATACCTCAAAAAAATTCAATTAACAAATTTATTATTTACTCTTTCACTTTTCAATTAATTAATTTCATGCCCCACCCTCCAAAAACATTTAATTAACAAATCTATTATTTTTCTTTTTTTTTCTTTTTTTTTTTGCAATTAACATTTTATTTAATTCAGGCTTAATTTTACTAATATAAATTCATTCCTTTATTATTCTTTCATAGTATGATTTTATACATTCTAAAGGCTTTATTTAAAAATCTTTATTTTTAGTTGCCTTGATAAAAATTATATTGTAAAATAGTTGAAATGTTGATGTGTGATTATATTTTTATAATAGTCATATAAAAACAAGATTTAAATAGAAGTTTGGTGCATTGATTTATATTTATACTTATTGAAAGTTATGTACTATTTTTGAAAAGTGTGTAGATGATATTTTAAATTTGTTGTTTACATTATAAAAACAGGTTGTAGCCATTTTGAATTAAGTCTGTTCACAATTATTAAAACCTGTATTTTCCAAGACATGCTGAGATAAGTGGAGCAAAAATCTAAATTGCAATAGGTATAAAGACCAAATGGTATTTTGCATTCATATATTTGTCAATTATTTAGATTTAACAACTGAAATCTGGTAATTGTAATTAAGATTGTATATGTGAATTCCATCATATGTAAGAAAATTTGTTTTAAATATATATATTTCTAGATGTATTTGACAAAGTTATAATATCTTGATTTTTTTTCTCATATGTCATAGCATTGGCTGGGATGCAAACCCACACCCATCTGCAACCAACTACCAACTACTTGCTTGCAAGGCAGGTGCGATGACCTCTTGGCTAACAACGCTTGATAATAATATCTTGATTTTATATTAAAATGAATATAAAAATACAAGCATAGATGTGTTTTGTTCTTTAAAAGGTTGGGTACATTAAGGCTAAATGCAATTTAAATGCTACTCAAATTAAACCTTTAAAGTGATGATAAATAGTTAAGGGACTAATCTGTACATATAATAAATGTTATACTATGTAGCAATTGGCTAAATGTATGTTATAGACTTTTGCGTTCTATAACAATGAAACATTATTGTCAACTTGGAATAATTTTAGTAATAAACAAACTACATGTATATAAATACTGAATGAACCTATTACATTTCTGGATTTTATGATGATTATAAGTTTATATATCATAAAGTAGGTTAGTGCAGCACCAAATACATGTATTCTCATGCAAGAAATATCCCAATGTGAAGTCAGTGTTTCTGAAGCATGAAATGGAATCTGGCCCTGCTTTTTATCCATGGAATATTAAAATATGGTGTACAGAGTGCAGCGATCAAAAAAGGACATTTAAAGAGGCATGGTTTATCACTAATAACGTCCACACGATAAACAAAAAAGACTCATGTATAGCATAACATAGAAATTGAATATGTAAATTACAAATTTACATATTAATCACTGAATATTAATGTTTTCTCCTAATAATATCAGTCTAACCAATGAGATTGAGTGGTATGATTATGATTCATCAGGTCAAAAGCATTGCTCATTGAGCTATTAATTAAATTGTGAAATAAAAATTTAATCTTTTCTTGAGAAACAAATTCTCACTACTTATAGAATTAAATACATTATACAAATATACATGTTATAGCCTAAAAACGATTTACTCACTGACGAAGAAGCTTCCAAATAAACAAAACAAATTTCGCATAAAACTATTAAATGGGCCAAGCGCTTTCGAGGTTTGCCCTCATATTCATGGCCGACGAACGTAATAAATCTTTACGTAGTGTTATTAAATAACAAATATGCAAATGTAAATGCAAATCAGTTTGACCATTTTTTTGAAATGGAAAAACATGTGTCGCGTCTATTGATAGAATTGTTGTCGCAAACAATAAAGTACGCCTCTTTGATCTTTCTCTTATAGTCGTTGGTTTCAGGGCATACAATCCTGAGGTTGCCTGGTTCGAACACATGGCCAGTCTGCTTTTCATGTTCCAGAAATATTGAAAAGTTATCGCTGTTCTTTTTTGCTCTTCTATAGGTATACAAGTGTTGAGCAGCTCTGTTGTGAACAGTGGCCTTAGTTTCCCCATAGTATATGGCTTTGCATCCGGCCTGTGGACATGACATGCTGTAGATCACCTGGGGTGTTTGAGATGGGTCTGTTCTATCCTTTGAATTATTAATGAGTCTGTTAGAATTAGGGGGAGTACGAAAACCAACATTAAATTCCCCAGTTAGAGTCTTTATTATCTGTTGTGATACTTTGGGAATATAAGGGAATGTAATTTGAGGCTTATTGTAATTATAAATATGCGACTTTTTTCGCATACGTTAGTGAAGCTATAATTATACTATAATCCGTAATATGTCTGCTTAGTGCTTTTGAGATTTAATGTTCAAATCTCATACTCATAGCTTTACAAATGAAGACTGTTGTGATTTATTGTACCCATAAGCAAATGAGTTTGAATTTTTAATTAGTTAGTCCATTGTAACTTCAAATATTGCAAAAAAATTCTCTAACAATTTCAAATTTAGCTTCAGAACACCTCCCAGCACTAACTGACTAATAAATAATTCCAAAGATAAAATAGAAAAAGATCAAGCCCCTCATGTGGTCTATAAAATGGCATGCCCTCAATTAGTCTGCCAGGCATCTTACTATGGTGAGACTCGGGCCAACCTCAATACAAGAATTTACCAACACAGGTATGCATGCAACAGGGTTAAAAATAAGAATGAAGGAGCATCAGTCTTCTGGGGCCACCAAGCAGCTACAGGCCATGTATTTGAACCCAGTTCTGTCCAAATAATTTGCACAGGGAAGAGTGATGCCAAAAGAAAAGTCAAAGAAGCTTTTTACATAGCAAATGATCTCAGGGCTATTAATAGAAGAGAGGCATGTTTTGCTCTCTCCAAACAATGGACTGACTAATTAAAAATTCAAACTCATTTGCATATGTGTACAATAAATCACAACAGTCTTCATTTGTAAAACTATGAGTATGAGATTTGAACATTAAATTTTGAAAGCACTAAGCAGACATATTACATATTATAGTATAATTATAGCTTCACTAATGTATGCGAAAAAAGTCGCATATTTATAATTATTAAATTGGATATTAAATTGAAATGCACTTTCTTGTCTGTAAGTGTTTTAAAAGTGATTCACTGATTCTGAGAGCCTATTCTTTAAATCAAAACCTTTATTTACTGTGTTTAAGTCAGGGTTTGATCTTGTTATGAGCCTGATTTTTAAATTGACAAATTACTATTTCAGAAAAGAGAACGTTTCTCATTTTTAACTACTGCAACTTTGAATCAGAACAAATCCTGATTTAAACATGGTCAAAAAGGGTTCGTTTATTTAAAGAATAAGCATAAGTGGACCATTTATACTTTTAAAACATTGATGGGTGAGTGTGTACCAATTTAATAATGCATGTGTGATGAATAATTTTCTTCCCCAAATTTACATATATGTAAATTACTGCATTTACATGTATTTGAATAAATATTGTGCATATTAATCTTATACAATATACTCTGTTAAAATAGGATATACAATAATATTTCCAAAAACATTGTTTATCAAAAACATTTAAATTATTATAAAATCATTTTATTATTATTAAGACAATGGAATTGTAAAATGAACATATTCATAAACAATTTTTTTCTAATTCTTTAAATATAATTTTAAAATGAAAACTTAAAATTTCAATAAAAATACTAAAAATATCAACAAAAAATTATATTAAAGAAATGAAATTAATTTTATTAAAAAATAATGAAATTTATAATTTACAAACGTAGTAATTTCTATATATTTTGTAATAATTTGTCTTTCTTATACTGTAAATCATCTAGAGAAGATTTTAAAACAACTGAGATAATAAGTTTTTCTCTGTATTAAAAAAATATGTATATGTTTAAGATTTATATAATTTTAAAATTAGTATAGAAAATGATAAGTCAAGAAAATATACTGAAGAATATGCAAATTTTGGCAAGAAAAACTTGGGTGAACCTGACTTTTTTTTATTGAAAATAACTTACAAAAATAAGAATTTAGTCAAGCATTGTTAGCCGAGAGGTCATCGCAGCCATCTTGCAAGCAAGTAGTTGGTTGCAGATGGTTGTGGGTATGCTTCCCAGCCGATGCTATGACATATGAAAAAAAAATAATAAGATTTCACTGAATAATATTTCTATAGTGAAATTTTCACTACATCACTTTTACACACACATGTTCTTCACATGTCTTCGATCATATGTTTATGATTATATTCTTTCACAAGGTGTTAAAAGCTGATAGAAAAGTCCTTACCTTGTGTGAAAAAAGTATAGTGAAAATTGTACTACAGAAATATTTATTAAGTGGATAACCTCTAGTTTAATGAATGCTTAATAAAAAGTATTAATATACTTCCAACAAGTGATTTGTGTCAAACTTGTAAAGGGAGTAAATTTGACACTTATCTATTAAACTATAGTAATTGATTATCTATATCTATCTATATATATATATATATGTTGATACGAAGATTTTCATGGGTTGCATATATAAAAGACATTATTTTGTGGGTTCATCCATGTTAAAAATTTAAATATTTATATACTGACATTTCGACTTGATCACCCAAGTCATCTACTGAGTGATAGAAGGTAGAAAGATGGTTGTAGTGGCGCTACATTCACTGATTTGAAAAAAAACATTATAGTTCCACCAATAGCAAAAATGTTAAATTAAGAAATTTTTTTTTTTAAAAATCTTTCCAAATAGGAGGAAGTTTGCATGTATCCTCTCATTTATTGATACAATCTGGCCTTTTAAGTATCTCAATGGCTTCTCTGATTTTACACTGGTAGAGATTATTACATCTGGATATGATCCTGGTACTATAAAAATCAATTTTATGACTTGAATTGTATCAATAAGCAAGATGATACATGCAAACTTTCTCCTATATGGAAATATTTTTTTAAAAAACATTCTTAACATTTTTGCTATTGGTGGAACTTTCAGTGATTGTAGCGCCTCTACAACTGTCTTTCTGCCTTTTATCACCCAGTAGATGACTTGTGTGATCAAATCAAAATGTTGGTATATAAATATTTAAATTTTTAACATGGATGAACCCGGTAGTTTTGATGATATATATATATATATAACAATGATAAAGGCATATGTAAGAGATTGTGATTTGAGCCAATTAATAAGTGGTGGTTCAGCATGAAATGTGCATCTTGGGGATCATTCATCTTTTTCACATGTTTGTGATATGTTTATGACTACAGCTCTCCAAAAGGTGTGGAAAGTGGATAGAAACCAGTTCCTACTTCGCATAAGAATGGGGTAGTGAAAAGTAAACTACAGAAATTTTATTCAAATGGATAATCTCTAGTCTAATGAATAACTAATAAACATTATTAATAAGAATTTACTATTTTGTAAAACAATATGATTTAATATATATAATTAAGAACATCGTAATGTTATGGTAGGGGTCACCTATGATCATTGAAAATTACAATTATGAAGTTACAACAAAAATAATTTTAAGGTTGGGGGTCACCACAACATAAGGAACTGTGTTAAAGGGTTAAGGTGTTCGGAAGGTTGAGAACCACTGATCTAGAGAATAGAATGTAACTAACTCTCTCATGGCCTAACAAGTGGGAAATGATATATTTTGCTCTGTAAGGAATTATTGGAGTGATAGTCCAGCAGTACATATGTAAAAATTGCTTTACCTTTTTATTACTTATATGCAACTAAGAATTCATCTTTATATTTCAAAAATAAAATTTCAAACATTATGTAAAAATATATACACTTTTAGGTGTTTGTAAAATACATGTATACAATAGTTTAATAATGCCATGATTATGGTGCCCCACACTGAAAGAAAATACATTAGACTAATATTTAAAACATTAAAATGATTTATTCTGCATAACAGGCATAATTTGTTTAGATCATTAATCCATGAAAAATTCAAATCTAACATATGCAACTCTCTGGGGGAGATGAAATATTATTCACAGGATGTTTTAATAACTTGTGATCATTTGAATCATGATACTTGTAAAAATCGTTTTCTAGATTTAAATCCATATAACAACTTGAGCTAATGACTGAAACACAGGCTTATTATACACCTGTGTCTATATATGTAATATAAAATCAAAACTACCCCAAATCTAAAATTAAACCAGACCAGCATAAAAATAATATTAAAGCACAACCTAAGGTTTCACTGCTACAAGCAGACTTCTCAAGTGTAAAGAACTACAAAAAAACTACACATTATATATACTATTAAAAAAATATATAATGTGTAGTTTTTTTTGTAGTTCTTTACACTTGAGAAGTCTGCTTGTAGCAGTGAAACCTTAGGTTGTGCTTTAATATTATTTTTATGCTGGTCTGGTTTAATTTTAGATTTGGGGTAGTTTTGATTTTATATTGACTAGTTTAGCTTTATGCTTGTAATGTTTATATGTAATATAGGGTATATGAGCACAGACTTCCACACAACCCACCACTCTCCACTCTATCTAATAACACTGATACATTCAAGCACATATATGCTGAAAAGATAAATAATCACCTATATACGTATTTCATGCTAAACCAGCAATCATCAGTTGGTCCAGATTATCATCTCCCACACATATATACTATAAGTGCTCAGATATATATTAAGATAGACAATCTTCATACTTTAATGGCCAGACTCCATTAAAATAGATATTTTATTTCTAATTAAACCCATATAAATTTTATTATTCAGACTTAACAATAATAACAAATGAATTTGATTTTTCTACACATTACTGAAGTCTCTTCATTAAGTTCAGAATCAATTATAATTGCTGTCTTTATCTGCTTCAGAAAAAGTCTTTGACATGTAATTATGAATGCACACATAACATGAACCATGAATTCCATCATTAATAGAGTCAGATCTATGCATATAATGGTAGACACACACAAAAAAACAAGAAATGGGTCTGAGGATATTGGATAAGTAGGCACTAGATAGGGATTTTATGCACAAACCTTCCTGCATCCATTGATTACCCTGGATTGCACAGAATGGCACTACTTAATAGAGAGTTTTGCCTTTGCAAAAAGCAGCTTTTGTAAGCATAAAGAATGGTGATCATGTGACAAATAATGGTAGAATTGAATAACCTTAATAAAACCACCAGAAAATCTATTTTATTGTTGAAATATCTGATTCCTTTATACTGTTTTTGAATATTTAGTTGACTTAAACAAAATTTAAATATTAATCTAGAAATATTTTTTTGAGCATTGGATGCATATCTTAAGAAATTATTTAATTTTACAAAAGAACTGTTTAAAATGATCCTGGAAACTATTTGAGATAACTTTGCTTTGTTTTTAGTTATTTAAATGTAATATTATTCTAAATACAAATATATGTCTTAATTGAAATCCTGTAAAATAAAATTTATGTGAAATTCTTGATATCATATTTTATTGGCATGGTAGGTAAGTAATATCTTTATTAATATAAAACGAGTCCCACATTGTCTCATTCCTCCTACACACTTATTTTCTAATAAATTTTGATCCCATTTATCATTTTTTTAAAAGAACAGATTTAGCCACTAGGGTTAACGTAAAAAGAATAGATTTATTGGCTTGTTTAAAGTTTTATATCTTCTTTATATATAATTAACTACGGAAATAATTTTATCTGAATTATATTAATTAATAATGCTTAAGGTTAAAAAAATCTAAAGTTGCAAAGCATATTTGTTATAAAAAGTATAAAATTTCTATTTGAAATTTTCAATTTTCTTACTTAATTGTATAAAATATTTATTAGAAATAAATTTCCTCTAAAAAATAAATGAAAAGGCTAAAAATTAATCGAGCAATGGCTCATAATGCCAATAAAATACCGTCAACTGTAGCAACAAACATTCACAGATGAATATAGCCATTACAACTACTGATGAAACAAAAGGTAGGAAGACAAAATTTGATAATTCATTAGAAATTATGAATATTGCGGTAACAATACAAACCAAGCTATGAGCCATAAATATATTTGTTTAAGTGGAATGCTGGTCTCCTAATCTATTTGACGTCCTGCGACACTATTATTTAATCTCGGCAGTGAACTTTTTGAAATACCTTTCCTAATCATAACTCGCACAGCATTCTATCATCAGATCTGTTGTCCAATAAGAAAAATCAATATTGCATTCTTAATCATGTTCTTGGTAATGGTAATGGGGTCTGCCGCTTCCAAAAAAAAGTCATTCTTAAATATCAACGTAAAATACTTATTCAAATTCTATTACAGTCATTTGTTTAACATGTCCAATCCAATTGAAGATGTAATTTTACAACAGTAAACTTTATACTATCATATCCAAGTGTAGATGTAGTGAAGTTTAAGAGCTCTGATGATGACTGCAGGGAAGTTGAAACTGTAAGCAAGAAGAGATAAATCATGTTAAATGTACATTGTAAAGTGTTAATTAAGGAGTATATGGTGTATTATATATGTGCAAAATAAGGAGAAAAAATGGAAAGTAATTTTAATATCCAAGATGCTGAAGAGAATACTGATTGGTTTTATGATTCTATCATTGTCTTGTTAGAATAATATTAATATCATTTGTGTTCTTTATTACTTTTTACAATGCTTTTTATAACACACTTTTGACAGTTTCAATTGCCCCAGGAATCTTCTTCAGAACTTCTACTTATATTCTCAAGTCTTAACCATCAATAGTGGGTTGTAAAAAGCATTGTAAAAAGTAATAAAGAATGTAAATGATATTTATATGGATTTGGCAATGCAATGAGTAAGATAAAGTTGTTAGAATAAATGGGAATTTTTAGCACCTTTATAATCCTTCAATAGAAGATCCACATCTCACTTCCATATAATACATTAGACAAAATAATAGTTCTAAATACAATTAATTTTGTTGCAATAATTATACAACTATAATAAAATATCTTATCGTGAAACTTATCTCAGCATCTAAGTCCATCTTCCTACTTAAAGAGAAACCACAATATTTAAAGTGATATTCATTCTGAAAATGATAACTATCTAAGCTAAAATTTCTGAAAATTTTATTTCCATCAAAGACATTTAATGGACTTTATAAGTTGTGCTCACAACATTAATAACAGCCTGTAGATGAAATTAGCAAAACTATTGCAACCATCAGCATAATTTTAAACAGAAAGCCAAGATGAAGTTCATGGTTTTGCTTTAAATAGCCCTACTTCATCTTAATGTCTGTTTCATGAGGGCATTTATGAACAGTCATATAAATAAAAAGCTAGTAAACACTATTATTAATAGTTTTTATTCCAAATATCTAGGATTTTTTTAGCATAAGTTATTATATTTAAAATACAAGCATTCTATCATATACCTGGAGCTTAATTGTAAATATAGGAGATTTGAACACAGACTTTAAAGCACCCTTCAACTATCCACACTATCCCATACCATGATGCACATGTCCACACACATGTAGAAACTGCACAATATAAGTAAAGTGGTAGAAAACCAACTAACTTCAAACATCGCCATAGATCTGTTTGGTTGAGTTAAATGTCTTCACCAAATCAATAAAGGCAATATATAAATAAATCACTTCCTTTTCTCCCAACATCTTTCTTGCATTAATCATTTAACAATGCCTGGAACCAATCTCATGAATTAGACCTAATGAATAACAATAATATTCTACAATAATTATAGCAATTTCTTCTATTTCTTTTCTTTTCATCTACTGAAACAATGTATGTGTCTTTAAAATCAAAAGGCACAATTTCTTGGATAATATATTTCCTTAAAAAATCCATTAGTTTTAAAGCTAACAGGATTTTCAGCCTTTCTATGCATTAAGATCACAAAGAGGTGTTTTAACTTTGTTATGCCAAATATCTTTGCCAAAATCCATTACTATGAAGGGTGGATTTATTATTCAATGATGCCAGCTTGACTCTTATATCATTGTTCAAAAAGTAGTCAAAATATTTCCCCGTATCTGTTGAATTTTCATCATTACCTGTGGATATGATAGGATTATGATAGCATTTTTCAGATATTTATTTTCAATATATTAAAAAAAAGCTAAAATGACTATGATCAATGAATATCTGAATATTCTCTGCAATTTTAATGTATCTAGGTTGGCTATGGACCAGAGACCCAAAACAAATATTTCTAAGCCTTATGATTTGAAAATTTTATAAGTTTATTCATCCAGACTCTAGCTTAAATTATGGGCCATGGAAATGGGTGCATAAACTGTTAATCCAAAAAAAATTACCTTGATAGACCAATAGCAATTTTGTTATCATCTAAATCAGGGGTGTTCAACCTATTAATATCTTTGGATTACATTGGGGAAAAAAGAGTTGCCTTAGGCCATACGTTAAATTCACAAACACTACCAAAATCAGAGCAAAAAATAGGGCTGTGATCATTTTCATGATATAATCACCTCAGGTAAGCAAAAAGCCCTCACAATCCTAATTATACAGCAGTCTGTTCAGGGTCTTTTAAAATTATCAAGCAGGTCTCAAGTTTGTTACTAATATAAAA
This sequence comes from Epiperipatus broadwayi, assembly GCA_028023455.1. Classification (NCBI taxonomy): domain Eukaryota; kingdom Metazoa; phylum Onychophora; class Udeonychophora; order Euonychophora; family Peripatidae; genus Epiperipatus; species Epiperipatus broadwayi. The sequence goes on from JAQFVV010006892.1 coordinate 250,147, forward strand.
AATGTACCCATCTAAATAATAAAATATCATTGATGTTTCTTTTTTATAAAAATAAAAGAGAGAAATGTAAAACTAGTGGGATATTTGACATTATATATGAAAGCAATGCTCAAAGACCACCCTGAGGACGAGATTCTTGTCATACCCATGTTGACCTAAAGTCAATCTGACCCCTTGTGTACAGGATATAATCCATTTAATACATATAAAAGGGATGGGCAGACATCTCTACTATGCAATAACTGAAATACAGGCTTATAATATACCTGTATCAATATATGTAATATATAGGGTATATGAGCACAGACTTTCACTCCACCCAACACTCACCACTCTATCTCTTATCACTGATACACTTGAACACATATGTCGAAAAGATAAATAATTACCAATATACATATTTCATGCTAAACCAGCAATCATCAGTTGGTCCAGATTATCATCTCTACACATATATGTTATAAGTGCTCAGACATATATTAAGATAGCCAATCTTCATACTTTAATGGACAGGCTTCAATCTACTCCACACTCCAACTCTTCAACCATCCATCCAATTAAAAATCTGATGATGGAATGCTCAAAGGCCACCCTGAGGCCGAGTGGAGATGATAATCTGAACCAACTGATGATTTCTGGTTTAGCATGAAATACATATGTTGATGATTATTTATCTTTTCGACATATATGTGTTCAAATGTATCAATGATATGAGATAGAGTGGTGAGTGTTGGATGGTGTGAAAGACTGTGCTCATATACCCTATATATTACATATATTGATACAGATATATTATAAGCCTGTATTTCAGTTATGAAAGCCTATCATAACTTATTTTAGTCCCTATGCACACGAATTACAAATAAATCTCATAACGGTTTAAGTAAGGTTTATTTTGGACTGCATTTATAGTCACCTCGAGTTGCATGTGATCTATGGGGTACAGAATGGATAGCCCTGATCTATACAAAACTTTTTGTTTCAAAACACCATTATTTTATATAATACCTCGCACATTCATTTATTATTATTTATACACATACTAGTTAGCTTTGTAAAATTAAATCAAAAAAATAACTGGAGACAGATATTTCTTTTAAACAATCTTACTTTCGAAAATGGGCCAATATTTTTTCTCACTTAAATGCCATCTTTCAAAAATACAAATCGTCAAATTCTGGGAGTTCAAGTAATTTTTTTAAAAAAAAGAAAGATGATTTTGTGCGTGGTCATGTGTATTGGTTATATAAGATGGAGAGGATGGCTAGAGGAAGCTTAAAAGTCTATATTCAAATCCTCTTTAATTACATCTTAAAGTTCATTATTTCCAATATACTAGTATTGATTTATAACAAATTTTAAAATAATTTGTTATAGATCCATAATCTGAAAATGGCAATATGTTTTTCAAAATATTGCTGTGAAATTAATAACTGCTTCTCATAATTTATTGTAGTTATTGCAATACTAATACAATAATAATAAAAATATAAAATAATCAAAGACTTTGAATTAATCAGTTATTAAACAGGTAAATTAATAAATATTAAAAAGCACTACATGCGTCTATAAATTGTATAGAAGCTCATAGCTTTCAATGTCACGCCCACGTAGTATTAAGGTAAGACAAAGATCTTCTAACAGATCTTTAACATTAAGCAATGAGGAAGGCATTAATTCACTATTTAGTTGCCACATGGTGAGGCGTTTTGCAGTCTTCTTTATCCTGCAGCTAAATGTAGTTAGGTATCTATGATAATTATAACTTTATCCTTCTTAATGCATTGCCAAATCCATATATGTTTTTATTTCTTTTTACAATGCTTTTTTACAACCCACTATTGACAGTTTCGATTGCCCCATCAATCTTCTTCAGAATTTCTGCTTATATTTCCAAGTTAATAAATGATATTACAATTCATAAAGTGCTTAGCATACTTTCGACTGAAATCAGTCATTGACATAGCAATGAATGTAACAGAAGTGGGAGGATATAATAAGTAATCTGAAAAGAAGTAAAATAATTTGCATATTGTTTGCATTATAAATTAAATGGTTAGATTGGGGTATTTCTTGGAGAGGAGGGAGAACACGGGATTCTTTTCAATTGATGGTGTGTTGTGGCTAAATAGAATCTACTAGAAATCATACACTTAAGACAAAAATTCTAAACCTAATTGAAACCTGAAACAATTTGCAACTCTACCCAGCCTGTATTCAAATTCCACACTACTGATGTGGCAGTTGGTTATACTATTTGCTACTCCATAATGCTCTTACATTACAATAAGTATGTAAACTTCTACCACACACTTTTACTGCCAGGTACATATTCTTTTATCATAATTTATTAAATAAATTCTACTTTCTCTTCGTTGTTCTTTGCATTTAATTTAATATTGTTACAAAACACTTAGAATGGATTGAATGATCATTTATTAATTTGTATTAAAAAAATTATAATGAAATTAGTTTCTATTCTACTGAAATCTTTTACTTATTTTAATTTAGTATGGTGATGATTACCCAATAAAGGCAAAACATTTCATACCAATAAAATAAAAATAAAAAACAATTTTAAAAAACTGATATTTGGTAAAGTTCTAGTAATGATAGTTTAATATGAAATATTAAATTTAATTTCACATTTAGCAAAAATTGTATGCACTCATTAATAGAAAAACTTATTTTTATAATTTGATTTTAGATATGAATAGGTCAAATGATTTTTTGAAATGATTTTAATCACATTATATATGTTTTTTTTCCATATGTCAAAGCATCGACCGGGAAGCGAACCTGCAACAACTGTCTGCAACTGCTTGCAAGGCAGATGTGCTGACCTCTCGGCTACCAATGTTTGATACATTATATATGTTTTGTACATTTATTTAACTAAATAAGGTAATGGACATTCGGAAGAGAAAATATAATGTCTCAAGAGAAAGAAGATAAATATGAAACTTGATCATTAAACAAAAGTTATCTCCTAAATAATAAATATGTAAGACAATTAAGTTAGATAAACTAAATAAATTTATTATTATATTTAAAAAATGTTACTTCTCAAAAAATGTCAAAAGAAATTTTTTATCTATTTGTTGTTGTTAATTTACTAATTTTAATATGAAAGTTTTGAAGTCATATTCAAATAGCAACTAATATTAGTAACTTCCATAAAAATTAACGGAATGCAAATATTTGGTGGAATAAAAAGAAATCAAATCCTTTATTGCATCAGAAGTATCAGAACTGAGATCAATCCAAAAACCAGGATTGAGATCAATCCAAAGATCAGAACTGAGATCAATCCAAAAACCAGAACTGAGATCAATCCGAAGACCAGAATTGGGATCAATCTAAAGACCAGAACTGAGATCAATCCAAAGACCTTATACTCACAAAAGATAAGGCATTAGCAGAATTTAAAAAATACTAATATGTAATAAATAAACTTCCTGATAAAGTCAAAATAATATTTATGAGATAATTTTAAATAATAAAATGTCATTTAGTAAATGTATTGTGTTTCTCCAAAAAATAAGACCGAGGCTTATATTAATTTTTGCTCCAAAAGACACTTTAGGGCTTATTTTCAAGGGATGTCTTATTTTTTCATGTACAAAAATCTATATTTATTCAAGTACTTCACTTTATAAAAAGCTATAAGATTCTTACCCCGGAGCCTCCCACAATTCCTTTCTTGTACTTTCCAGAAAAGCTTTCTTTTTGCACTTATCTTATCTGATGATCAGAATATTATTCCATTTAAATTTACCTTTAAATTAAGCGTTAACTGAAACCCATAAGACAGGAGTAGTAAAAAAATTGTTACTGTTAAGAATGGTTGTCCATACAAAAGCAACAAAAAAATGCAGGCCCAAAAATTCAGAAAATGTTCCTGTATTTCATGTATGCACATTAAGTTTGTCCATAACAATACGGCATAATGAATTATGATGATTCATATATAACATGACCACATCCATCCATTATCAAGTGCACAAATTGTAATACTTTCCAAATTACTTGTAATGACCATGCTTGGGTATTCTTTTTAAAAACTTTTCTTTAAGAGAAAAATTGATGATTTAACTTCAGCTAAACTTTGATTATTAAAATCAATTCCATTATTTATAATCTTTTAGGAGGGGAAAACAGGTTTAAGAAATCAAAATAATTTTTCTTTTATCTTGAATATTTAAAAGCTACCATGCTGAAACTCTAAAACTAAATCAAGCATTCTAAATCTAAGTACTAAATAAAATAAGTACCTAAAAATATATAAATGAAATTATAAGTTGTCTGATATACTGAATTGTGGTAGTTAAGGCTTTACTTTATTAGCGTTTGAAATCAATTAATATATATATATATGGTGGTAACTTTTGATAATTTTACTTACGTTTAATAGCTTTACTTAACCAAATACAAGTCGCCATGAATATGGGACTATAAACTGTCCTGAAAGTGCTTGGCGGTAACTTTTGATAATTTTACTTACATTTAATAGAAAATACTTAATTGTAAATTATTAGAGAAAAAATATAGTTAGTAATAAATTTGGCTGAACGTTTTCGAGGAACCGTGCCTCATACTCATAGCCTTCGTGAAAATGTACTTGATATATGTAAATGAGAATATTCAAATGAGTTACTGTTAAGTAGCCCATTTTTCGAAATGTCGAAGCACGTGTCTCTTCTGTTGATTGCATGGATGTCTCTGTTAATGTAGAATGCCTCTTTTATCTTTCTCCTGTAGTCGTTTGGTTCTGAGCATAAAATAACGGGGTTAGCGGGTATGAAATTGTGCCCTGATTGTTTAGTATGTTCAAAAAATGCAGAAGATGTACTGCTGTTCGTTTGGGCTCTATTGAAGGTGTACCGATGTTGAGCCAACCTGGTGTTAATTGTGGCTTTCGTTTCCCCATAATATGTGGCGTGGTATCCAGCCTGGGGGCAGGAAATGGAGTACACCACATGTGGGGTGAGCGCTGATCAATGTAATCTTTGGAGTTATTGATCAACCTATTAGTGTTGGGTGGAGTTCTGAATATTATGCTGAATTTGTTGCTTAAGGTTTCGTTAGTTTATTGGATATTTTAGGGATGTAGGGGACCGTTATTCTGGGTAGATTGGTGCGAGGCAATTTATCATCTATTGTGCTGTTAAATTTCATGACTTTCCTCCTAATAGTTTTGTATTTGAATCCTGCTGCTAGTAGGTCTTTAATGTAATTGTTTACATTTTCCTTCCTATGTGCTTCATATTTACACAAATGATGGTTTCTAAACATTTGTGTAAATATGAAGCACATAGGAAGGAAAATGTAAACAATTACATTAAAGACCTACTAGCAGCAGGATTCAAATACAAAACTATTAGGAGGAAAGTCATGAAATTTAACAGCACAATAGATGATAAATTGCCTCGCACCAATCTACCCAGAATAACGGTCCCCTACATCCCTAAAATATCCAATAAACTAACGAAAACCTTAAGCAACAAGTTCAGCATAATATTCAGAACTCCACCCAACACTAATAGGTTGATCAATAACTCCAAAGATTACATTGATCCAGCGCTCACCCCACATGTGGTGTACTCCATTTCCTGCCCCCAGGCCGGATGCCACGCCACATATTATGGGGAAACGAAAGCCACAATTAACACCAGGTTGGCTCAACATCGGCACACCTTCAATAGAGCCCAAACGAACAGCAGTACATATTCTGCATTTTTTGAACATACTAAACAATCAGGGCACAATTTCATACCCGCTAACCCCGTTATTTTATGCTCAGAACCAAACGACTACAGGAGAAAGATAAAAGAGGCATTCTACATTAACAGAGACATCCATGCAATCAACAGAAGAGACACGTGCTTCGACATTTCGAAAAAATGGGCTACTTAACAGTAACTCATTTGAATATTCTCATTTACATATATCAAGTACATTTTCACGAAGGCTATGAGTATGAGGCACGGTTCCTCGAAAACGTTCAGCCAAATTTATTACTAACTATATTTTTTCTCTAATAATTTACAATTAAGTATTTTCATTTTTACAAATAAGGAGAAATTAAAACCACATTTATTACATTTAATAGCTTCATTATCTGTGCGCAGAGCACATATATATATATGAATTGTGGTAGATAATTTGTTTCTCTATTAAGGTAGAATTAAGTTTGACAAAAATAGTTGATTGGAAAATACAAAAGAATCATGTAATATATAATCAAAGCATCAATGTCAGTAATATTGTTTATTTATACATTCATTACTTTATGATCCAATATATCCATCATATATTTTAATGGGCAAACAAGTCATCTTTCGATTGGGCTGCCGATTTTAACTAGGGATTATATTTGGAGTAGGGCTTATATTATAAGCATCCTGAAAAATCATGCTAGGAGTTTTTTTCTGACAAGGTGTTATTTTGGGGGAAAGATAGTATGTATATACTTAGATTGATTAATTTTTATTTAAAAATATAGAACAAATAATTCTTCAATAATATGCATTCCTAAAAATCCATTTACAGAAGAGAGAAAAATGAGGTTAAAAGCAAAATATTGTAAATAATATATTTAAAAAATAATAAATAAATTTATTTATAAATATTTTTTATATTTATTTAAATATGATGCAACATTTGTAATATATATTATTTTGAAATATGATTATAATAATTAATTTATTAGGAATTTGTTAAATATAATTTTTAAAACTATCACTCAAACCTAATTTAAAAATAAATTCAACCAATCACAGCATAAATATAGTTGCACACCTAAATTTACTCGTAATTTCCCACAAACCAACACAAGTTAATTATAGTTGATTGTGTAAAAATTTGTTTTTAAAATATTTATATAAATAAATAAGTATAACTGAAACACAGGCATATTATATACCTGTGTCTATATATGTAATATAGGGTATATGAGCACAGACTTTCAGATGACCCATCACTCTCTACTCTATCTAATAACACCGATACACTCAAACACGTATATGCTGAAAAGATAAATAATCACCAATATACGTATTTCATGCTAAACCAGCAATCATCAGTTGGTCCAGATTATCATCTCCCACACATATATACTATAAGTGCTCAGATATATATTAAGATAGACAATCTTCATACTTTAATGGACAGGCTCCAATCTACTACACACTCCAACTCTTCAACCGTCCATCCAATTGAAAATCTGATGATGGAATGCTCGAAGGCCACCCTGAGGCCAAGATTCTTCTCATACCCATGTTGACCTAAGGCCAATCTGAACCCCACATGTACAGGACATAATCCATTTAATACATATGCAAGGATGAGACATCTCTACAATGTAATAACTGACCTAAGGTCAACACGGGTGTGACAAGAATCTCAGCCTCAGGGTGGCCGTTGAGCATTCCATCATCAGATTTTCAATTGGATGGATGGTTGAAGAGTTGGAATGTGTAGTAGATTGGAGCCTGTCCATTAAAGTATGAAGATTGTCTATCTTAATATATATCTGAGCACTTATAGTATATATGTGTGGGAGATGATAATCTGGACCAACTGATGATTGCTGGTTTAGCATGAAATACGTATATTGGTGATTATTTATCCTTTCACCATATATGTGCTTGAGTGTATCGGTGTTATTAGATAGAGTAGAGAGTGATGGGTCATCTGAAAGTCTGTGCTCATATGCCCTATATTATAAATAAGTATAGGGGATTTGAACTCAGATTTCAAGCACCCTCCATCTATCCACACTATGTCATACTACTCCAACCTTCAACTTTTCAGCCATCCATATCATTGAAAATCTAATGATGAAAACTCAAAATCCCATGAAAAGTTGGAGGTTGGACTAGATTGAAGCCTGTCCATTAAAGTATGAAGATTTGCTATCTTAATATAAACTGAGCACTGATTATATATATATGGGAGATGATAATCTGGACCAACTGATGAATGCTGGTTTAGCGTGAAATACGTATATTGGTGATTGTTTATCTTTTCTACATGTGTGTGGTCATATGTATCAGTTGTATGAGATAGCGTGGATAGATGGAGGGTGTTTGAAAATCTGAGTTCAAATCCCCTATACTCACAATTAAGCTCCATGTTTGTGAAGAGTGCCTGGTTTTCAAATATTCATATAAATAAATAAGTATATAATTATTTTCTAACAAATTATTCTTATAATTTATAAAACAAATATTATTATTATTATTATTGCAACAAAATGTTATCCTAAATATTAATGAAAAGACTTGTCCGAGTTTTACAAATTATTTCATGAAAACTAAATTAATATGCTATTATTTGTTTATGTAAGTCATAGTATATTGAAGAGATTATAATGTTAAGATCATATTTGAATTTTAAAATATATACATAAATCATAGCTATCAAAGTAACTCTGATAAATGTCTAATAAAGTTTATGCATTTCGATATAAATGTCATTAACACTCCTTTAACACTTTAAGCAAACAATCTTTATTTATTTGCAACAGTTTTGACTGTAGAAAAGTTTAAGATCTGAAGACGACTGCTAGGACAGTCGAAACTGTTATAAATAAATAAAGATTGTTTGCCTAAAGTGTTAACGGAATGTTAATGAAGTTTATATTGAAATATAAAAAGAAGCAAAATATAGAGGGAAAAAGAAGAAGTTTATGCATTTCACTAATTGTATTCCTAATTTGAAGAAGTGTGTTTACTAAGATAATGGAATGGTACCTAAAGCTGATAATTCCAGGACCTTTATTTTTGGATGAGTAATATAATAAAACCTTATTTAACTGTTGTGCCTAATTTGCAACTAGTGGTGTTCAAATATCACATGACCTTTTAAATATCTATCCAGGCACTTATTTATTTAGATATTTTTGCTCTAAAATATGTGTATTATATAAGAAATGGCCATTTTAGTATGTTAAAAACACAATAGTAAATATTTAATCTTAGGCAGTATGTAATTTGCTTATATTGAATATTTTTTGCATGTGTAACTAGAGGGATTTGAACTCAGGATTTTTCGGACTATTCATACTTCGTTCCATCTCAAGCAACCAATACACATGACCAAATACATGCAAAAAAGATACATGACCCCCCAATATAAGTATTTTATGCAGAACCAACACTCATCAGTTGCACCAGATCATAATCACCCACACATGTATCATTTTTGTATGTGTGTGGTCATGTGTGTTAGTTGTTTGAGATGGAGTGCAGAATCTGAAAAGTTCTGAATTAAAATCCTTCTAATTATATATGCAAGAAATAGTCAATATTGTATCTTTAAAAATGACTATTTTTATCTAAGGTAATTCAAATATGTCAAATTTTAACCATAATAGTACATTCATAGAAAAAATCACATGACCACTATCTCTTATACTAGCACATAATTGTTATTAAACAAGGCAAAACTCTCTATACAGTAGTGCCACCCTGTGCCAAGCAGAGTAATCAATGTGGTTGACACAGAGTGGCACTACTGTATATATGGAGAGTTTAAATGGAAAAAAATGGGTGATTTATTTTGTAAATTATGTAAGGAAGGAATAGAAAATATTAAGCATTTGTTAATTGAATGTAAAGGCTTGAAAACAGAAAGGGTACATATAATGAAGTTATGGAAAAATAAATATGAAAAAAGTGATTATACAGAAAGTGAATTATTGTTTTTTATGCTGGGTTTGGGAAAAGATAAAGGGGATTTAGATATAAAGGTTATAGAATTGACAAAGATTATGTTGGGGAAATGGGGTGGAGCAGAATATGGAAAAATTTAGAGTGGGGAATGGAAAATAAAGTGGCTAACAGGTTTATCTGGGCATAATTGCTGAGATATTCTTGACTTCGTTTAAGGAGAAGCCATAATACATCACATCACATTTGCCTTGTTAAATAGAAAAAATAAAACTCGGAAAACAAATAGAAAAAACTGTAATAATATCAAAAGAATATTTTTAATATTATAAAAATAGATGGGAAAATTTTTACCAAAATAATATTCTGGAAAATAAAATAAAAGCAGTTTGATTAGTTATTAAAATAAAATGCATTATATCTAAATGCACTTCTATTGAAAATTCCTCAACAGAATACCAAAAATGAAATATATGTATAACAGAATAAAAGTAAAGTTTGTTTTGCATCAGAAATGATGTTTCGATTTCTTTTAGAAATGAATTTTTAATAATTTGTAATAATATCTTGATTTCTAATTTTTAAAATGACTTTTTTTACTACATTAAATTCCGGCTTTATTACTTAATGTTTCTTAGAAACTGAACAAATACATCACATGAACACACAGCGTATCCACAAAAGATAAGTTGAAGCAATAAAGAATAAAAATAAATGGTTTTTTTTTAAAAAAAAAAAAAAAAAAGAAAATCAAATGTTTGATTGATCATCTTAAATTTAAATTTAAAATATATTTTTTTTCTACAAAGTGAAATTTAACCAGTTCGTCATAGATTTGAAAGTTACCAATTTTATTCTGTTATAACAAAAATAATAAATAATATCTGAAAATAGATCAAATGTTTATTTTCAATATTTTAAATTCATTGTGATTGGAAATTATAAAATGCTATCATTAACATAGTAAGTAAATTTAACAGTCATGTGTCACCCCGATTATATGACCTTTGAACTCTTAAGTAATTGGTTGAACACAAGAATTTTTAGTCAATTACCTAAAGTTTGATTTTTATTATTTTTACCCAATAGGAAATCAGTCCAGAAATTTTTTCTTGATCTATTATTATACAAATTATACAAGGCAGTAAAGGAACCCATTAATGATACTATGATAATAGTAATAAAGCCACAACGGGCCATTTGTAAAAAAATATCTAAAATAGCTTAAAGGTAAACAAATCAACAAGATTTAAAAACAAACAGAAGTAGGAATGTCCATATTATCATATGATTTAAAAGAATTAAAAGTAAAACAAATGTCAGATCAATTTTCAAATGTATAATATATATCCTGTATATATGTTTCAGTGAAATGTACAGATATGAATTTGTTCCAATGAAAAAGGAGAGATTTGTTTGCTATTTGTGACTGTTTAAATTAAACACAATAACGAGAGTATATATCTACCAGTACTGCTTAACCAAAAATATAACAGTTTAATTATGGAGGTTCTTTGTGAATAAAAATGGATTTATTGTGTAAAATAACATTTAGATTTATAATTGTAGATTTCTAACTATTTAAATTAAAGAGTTAGAGTATACAGAATTGAAAATCGTAAGATATATATGAAATTATTATTAATTATATTAAACTGTATACTGCAAAGTAATTGCTTAAAATGTTTATGTTTGTAAAAATAATTCTTAAATATGAAATTAAATAAATAAATATTTTATTTTAATAATATACTAAGAAAAGCTTGTTTAATATTTAAAAATGTTAAATACATCAACATAGTATGCTGAGCATGCTTTCAGCTATCTAGTAGTCATACTCATATCCAAGAGGATTGTGAGTTTTAGAAGATTCACAAAAGTGATTTGCATAAAATTTGATTATAAGATGCAAATGAATTTATTTAAATGAGCACTTTTTTGACAGAGGGAAGCAAGATTCTTTCTTGTTGATTGCATGTATATCATCGGTGATGTATCAGGCGTCTTTATCTTTGCATATTATAATCAAATTTTATGTAAATCACTAATTTAATGATTCTTTTATATATCTCACAATGCTCTTGGAAAATTATAGCTATGGATATAACTACTAATTAGTCAAAAGCATACTTAGCATACTATGTTGATGTATTTAACATTTTTATTTTAAAGTATTAAACAAGCTTATCTTCGTATACATTATTTATTATTTATATAGAATTACATTTTTTTTTTTAGAAAAGTTTAAAACAATTGGAATTATAAAATAATATAATTAACTCACAGTAGAGTTAAAAGATTTTAAATGTTTATCAAACAGTAACCTGGACAGATGGGAATGTTGGCTTTTGAGATTTGGAAAACTTTTTTTTATCAACAGGTCACTTATTCATAAAAAAAGGTGACAATATTTCAAGTATTATTGTGTTAATAGTGCACTGTTGCTTTGAACAACATTTGAAGTTCGTTGATTTTTTTAATGTGTCAAAGCGTCGGCCGTGAAGCGAATCCCAGGACAACAGCTTATAAGGCAGATGTGCTAACCACTCGGCCACCAACAGTTGTGAGTTGAAATGAGAAATAAAGTTCAACAGCATTGCACATAAAACTGGTATTTGTTACTTTCTAATTGTAATATTGAATATTGATCATGATAACAGGAAGTTGATAATTCAGTATTGGAAAAATATTTTTTATGTTATTACATCAACTGAAGCCATGAATTCACACCTTGAAGGTGTTAGGATCTACATGATATCTGCATGAAAGACTCTAAGAACTATGTTTACCATTGCTCTCATGCTATGTAATTCTTTGCTGGCAAAAATTAAAAAAAGCCTAATTAGATAAAGCTTGAAATGATAGTTTATTGCTTGTTAGATTACTTGAAAGTTAACCTGAAGTATGAACCCTACTATTAAATTATCTGCCTAGAAAATTGAAACTCAATAAAATAAACCATGATTACAGATAACATTTGCCAGGATTTAAATAATATTTTGATTTTGGACATTACTACGAAAGAAAAGAAGACAATTCTCCAATATTTGCAAAATATGGCTTTAAAGATATAATTATTTAGGGTGTCCATAACATTAGTAAGTGAATAAGGACTAATAAATTATTTGTTTTAAAAGAGGCCTAAATTTACCATTATAATTAATAATTACTTTTATTTTATTTCATACTGTAGTATGTATATATTTGTATATATTTTTTTCTCTTCTCTTGTCAAAGTTTGTGGATTCATATTATGCAGTGAAGATAACGGGATATTTGCATGAAAGATAGAATTTAAATTGTTTTTCTCTCTTTCTCACATTTCTTTTCCTCAGCAAATAAAGATATTATCCTCACTATTTAAGTTTTACTAATATATGGAATCATATGCATTCAACATATATAATAATATATCTTGATTAATATAGTAATAATTTTAAAATAAGTTAATGATTGTTCCAAAATAAATATTATAACTTTTTTTTATAAAAGAGGAATGTGAGATTACTTTTAGTGTAAAATATATTTATCTTCTATAACATGATGTTATTAATAAAAAAAATTGTTAGTGTTTGTGTGTGTCTTATCTCCTGGTTAGATCATTATCTCTATATGATTGTTGTTCTAAGTATCCATGCAATTTATGATCAGCTAGCAATCAAAAATAGTAATAAAGAAAACATTCAATATGTTTAAAAGATTTGTAGATTATTCTTTAACTGACCAAAAGAGAGTTGGTTTATACATAGATCTAGAAAGCTAACTATTGATATTACAGAAACTAATTTCAATTATTTACAAATAAAATGGTATTTGTCTGATTCATCACTGCTTAAGAGATCATTATTACATTAACCATCCTGGTGTGTTATTTTGGCATCCCAACATGAAGACTAGCAAACAAATAAATACATTTAATGTTTCCTATATTTTGAGGCCTTCTTCATATCATTATATTCGATGCACCAACACTTGAATAAAATATAGATGAAGCATTTTTAAGTCAATCATTTAAGCTTAGAGCTATAAATACCAACTCTTTCTGAGCATGCTTGTATTAATATACGTCAAATCACAGGTGGTTAAAAAGAAGACTTTGTCTTTCTTCTGTGATAGGTTAACTAAATTTATACAATTCAATTGTCAATTAGGCATGTAAAAGACTCGAGCCCTGATATATATGCTGTAAGCTTAAGTGATTCACTTAAGCTTCTAAAACTCTTACTGGATTGATCAATGCATGGAGATTTATAATAGTTATAAAATAGTGCATGATTGGAGCTTAATATCCTTTTGTATAAACTATATAATAATATAAGGAAGTATAGCAGATGGATTTCATAATTCAAATGTTGATAATAGTTATATTTGATGCAGACTGTCTAATTTATTTAAGTAAAGTTCAGTTTCTTAATTTTAACTATATAAACAAAATATATTTCCAAAATATAAATAGCAGATATATTACATTTATATGCCAAAATGATTATGAAAATGCTTTTTATTTTTTGCCTTTTTTTTTTACAAAAAAAAAAAAAAAATTTTCTTCATATCTTTATGCCATCTACTGGCAGCTATAAAAACTAATAAAAGCAGCATAATATTGCTTAATAAATTCCTAACCAGTCTTCACTCATCCAATATCTCCAGACTAGTTTTGAGCTTGTGGCTTTCATCAATGGAGAGCCTTAGATATTGGAACAATTCAATTGGACATTTAGGATCTAATGCATCTTTGTTTTAGCAGATATCATTTATATATATATTGCTTACAATAGTTCTTTCATGTACACTTTAATGCAAACAAATTTTCTTAAAAACTTCTTTACTTTCCTTACAGTTTCGACTGTCCAGCAGTCTTCATCAGAGCTACAATATTTGAATAATATAAATACATAACCATCATTTCACATATATATATATAAATACATAACCATCATTTTACATATATATATATATCAAAATATACACATATTTTCCCTTCATATACATATATAGATCTACATCAACCCTAAGCATATATATAAATTCCATACCTACATCTATATATACATGTCATTTACCTTTTTTTTATTTATCAAGATATCAGCCCAGATTGAAAAACAGTTAAATGTTTTCAAACTAAGCCAACTTGCTTGCACAGACATACCGATCAGAAATCAGTTCAGAATCTATATATTATGGTGTCCTTAAATTTTTTCAGAATTATGGGCGACTATTCTATGGTCAAAATTGGTGTAAATGAAATAAAATAACACATGACTCTATAACATGATTTCAGCATACTCATTGCTCTTTTGGCAGCATATTTCTTTCTTAATACCTCTATGCCACCTATTGTAGGTTTTAGAAACTAATAGGTGTCAAATGATATTTTCTGGATCAATTTCCATCCAGTGGTATCCCATTCAATATTCTCAGATTAGTTTCAAACTTATGACTTTCATTAGTGAGAAGTGTTAGACTTTGGAACGGAACATTTGAACCTTTAAAATTTAATGCACCTTTCCTCTCTAACACCCAAAAGCTGTTGAAACAGGAATGCATAAATTAAAGTCAAGTGATATTTATATGATACTTTATTAATTCTATACTGCAGGATAAAAGTACCTATATTTGTTTAAAAAACCAAAGGCATCATAATACATAGATATTGTCTTGGAGTGGATGGTTACATATGGCCACATACATGCGAAAAAGATAAATGATATCCAATATATGTATTTCGGGCTGAACTAGCACTCATCAGTTGGTTCAAGTCATCATCTCCTACACATAGATGTAATTCAGTGCTCAATTTATATTAAGATAACAAATCTTCAAAGTTTAATGGCCAGGCGTCAATCCTTTCCAACTCTTAAGCCATCCGTACTTCATCTAGATTAAAGTATAAATATTATGCATGTATTTAAATATTAGATACTGACTTGTGTACATGACTATACAAGCAGGTTTGCTTAAATTGAAAACTTAGGCTGATATCTTGATAAGTAAAAGGAGAGAGAATGATGACTGTTGGAGGAACGGTGCATTAGATCCTAAAAGTCCAATTGCTCTGCTCCAAAATTCAAAGCTCCTCACTGGTAAAAGCTTACCCTTGAAAATAGATTGGGGATATTGGATGGGATAGCAGTGAATAGGGATTTCTTTATCATCTGGCATGAATTAGTTATTAATACCTACAATATGTGACACCCTGACATGAACATATATATATATATATATACTGCTATAACAAAAATAATTAAGTTGGAGTCATGTGGTAGTCATGTGATGTTTTATTGCTTTTAGAAAAGCCTTTTAAAATAAAAGTGATCTTACATAAATTTTCCCCCCCTTTTAAAGAGAACAGTTAAAAAATTTATGCAAAGATGATTATGCAATTACTATCTCATTTTTAAAATCAAAGCTAATTAAATTTAGAAGGTAGTTGGCTCTTAATATGAAAATCTACAATAAATTCTGTTAACGGAAATGACGTCACAGATGAATTTAAAATACAGAAACCCATAAAAGCAATTTATCACTTATATAATATAGTGAGAAAATTAAATGTAATGAATAATTATTACAAGTATTTTGATGTAATAAAACTTTAACATAAAAACCAATAAAAATGAAATATTAAGTAACTATTAAATAGCAGAAGCATGTGTATGCAAAATTATCACTAACATTTATCAACATTACTTTAACAGGTGGTAATTCTAACTCCTGAAGGATGGAAAGACAAAACTAACCCTAAATTAATACTAATTATGCAGATTTTTTTTAAAATTTTGATTATTTAGGAGATATTTTTTAATGCCGTCTTTGAATATTTTTAAAATATATATATATTTTTAATAAAGCTTTTTACCCAGAAGTATTAGTACAACACCCCACTAATCTAACTTATTTCAAATTACACTCCTTAATGTTCAGCTTAAAATTAAGCCCTGGTGACAAATTCTGGTAACTATCATAAATAATAATAAAGAATTGAATATAAATGTAGCATCCTATTGGCTAATTCATGAACTT
Organism: Epiperipatus broadwayi; assembly: GCA_028023455.1. Lineage (NCBI taxonomy): Eukaryota > Metazoa > Onychophora > Udeonychophora > Euonychophora > Peripatidae > Epiperipatus > Epiperipatus broadwayi. The sequence goes on from JAQFVV010006892.1 coordinate 266,844, forward strand.
AAATTGGGTAGAGAACTTATTACACCTATTCATACCAAACTTATGATTAATTTGGTTAATGATTAGCACATTTGCAAATAAAATAATGCACAAGTATAGTTTTCTGATGAAAACTTTATTGTAAAAAAATATTGACAGACAGGAAAAAATTGCTGCGTGGTCATCAATACCTTATTTCATATTCTGTCAAAAATTACTATTATATTTCATATACAACCTACATTTTACTTCTTAACTTCTTTCAAAAATATTTACGCTCATTTGAAAACTTCAAACATTGTTTTTTAACCCATAGATCATCAAACGCTAAGTTTCTCTTTTCGTTGCATTTCCAGTATACAAATCATAAAACTAAGTCATATTTTGCACTTACAAGATTGTCATCCCCACACACATACACATGCACACCGGTGATGAAAATAGCATTATATTACAATGATATTTCATAAGTTCAATGATACTCATGTGATTAAATGAGGTGAATCCTGGAAACATTAATCTCTAGATGAAAAATTGGATTGTACATGGGTCAACTACCTGAAAGAAAACCCCTAAATCTGTTTATGAAAAAAATTTTAAGATTCAACCAGTCTGGATCCAAACCCCAAAAATCATGAACGGGGTCGGAACACCCCAGGCTGCAGCTTCAATCCACTCAACATCAAAGTGGCTTAAACTAATCACAATGATGGGAAGAGAAAATACAAAGAGCATGGTTTATTGCAAACAACACCAACACCATTAAAAAAAGGACTCATGCATTCCAATATCATGCAAGTGGAATATGTAAATTCACAAACTTGCATACTAATTAACCTATAAGTTCTCAGTCTCTACATACCATTCTTAATCCCATGAATATGACCAGCCTGGCCAAAAGCAGTGCCAAGCTGTAAATCTGTAAAGAAGTTATAAATTATATAATCTTGCCTGCGTAGTGGACCTTCACTATCTATTCAATTACAAATAAATAATTACCTGCAAAAAAGGCAAGAATTGTCTACATTTATAAATTTTAGGATTTCCAAGTAGTTATTAAAACAGGCAAAACTCTCTATATGTATTGCCACTCAATTCAAGCCAGAGTAATCAAGGGATGCCAGAAGGTCTGTGCATAAAATCCCTAGCTAGTGCCTACTCATCCAATATCCCCAGACAAGTTTCTGGCTTGTGGCCTTCATCAGTGAGAAGCCTTGGATCTGAGAGCACTGCACTTAGATCTTAGGATCTAATTCACCCTCCAGCAATCACCTTTTATTTCTACTTAACTACAAAACTATAAGAATAAAATTGAAAACACAATAATATTTTCAATCTAAGCTCATTAGTTTATATAGTCATATAGGTCTGAAATTAGTTCAGTACCCATACATATTGGTGTCTTTGGTTCTTTAATAACCATAGCCACCACTATCCTATTAGGCAGGATTGGTATTAAACCACTAAACATCACATGATCACCATTTCTTATGCTTGCTCATAACTGTTATTAAAACAGGCAAAACTCTCCATACAGGGCACTCAGTGCAAGCCAGAATAATCAATGGATGTCAGAAGACTTGTTTTAATAATAGTTATGAGCAAGCATAAGAAATGGTGATCGTGTGATTTCCAAGATGTCTATATAAAAAACCTCTCTTTTTTTTATGAATGATTCATAAAAAACTATATAGAATAAAACAGTTTGGATACATTACTGAGGTAGAAATAAAGATAAAACAAACATTCGCATTGTCATTATTTTTCTAGTAAAAGTTAAATGTTTTTTTAAATCACAATTTCATCTCAATGGTCAAAAATATATACTTATGTTGTGCTCAATAATTAATGAGTAAACATTTGCATTTGGTTTTTAAAATTTTTTATAGACATGCTAATAATGTTAATGGTGCAATACACTGTGGCTTCTCTTTTATCAGAGTCAAAAATCTCTCAGCCACTATGCCCAGAGAAACCTGTTAGCCACCTTCCTGCTCCAACCCATTTCCACAACATAATCTTTGTCAACTCTATGGTCTTTATACCTCAATTCCCCTTATCTTTTCCCAAACCCAACATAAAAATCAAGATCCCACTTTCTGTATAATCACTTTGTTTATATTCATTCAACCACAACTTCATTATTTGTAACCTTTCTGCTTTCAGGCATTTACATTCAATTATCAGATGCTTAATATTTTCTATGCCTTCCTTACATAACATGCAGACTAAATCATCCATATTTTCCCATTTATGAGTATAATTCCTTGTTGCTAAAGATTCTGTTCAAGCCTTAAACAATAAACTACATTCCTTGCTAATATCATAAATTAAGTTGCACCCAATACAATATTCTGTTTACTTCTATATATATATATATATATATATATATATAGAAGATATATATATATATATATATATATTCCGATCTATAAACTCTTTTTACTCTCCATACTAGTTCCATTTCTCCAATTCCCTATTTTTTACTAATGCATCTATTCTTCTATCCCATTCCTTGCCACCATAATACTCAATAATTCTCCTAACACAATCATCCCACCTTTTGTAAAAGTATACTGTCATAAATTCTTTATTCAAATTTTCTGCATACCATATTACCTTTCTCACCCATCGTGTTGCTTGTCCTTTACTCATAACCCAATTAAATACTATTTTGGCTATTCTCTTATTATCCATAAATTGTAGTCTACCGAACATTTTCATTTTACTTTTTGCTTCTCTCATATAAAATCTTGACCATCTCATTTATCCCTGAATTGTCTCCTTTGCCATCCATACATTTGAATCTAATGCATGTCTTCCTATTGGATAAAATCTGTGCTACTGCCAGCTTTCAATATCCTGTTGACCCAACTGTTATGTTTAATACATGATTTATACCAAACATAAACTTGTAAAAATACGATGAGTATTTATTATTAAACAAACATAAAATGCATATTTACAATTTATATCTTCACCTGATACTGTTGGCTTGGTATAACATTTAGATGCCGTGCAATTACTTCTCTAAGGGATTTTAGATATCCTTCTAATTGTACCTATCACTACAAGCTCTACTATGATATCTTGCATTATGAATAAGGATGGTGATACATCTGTCTATTCTGTAACAGCTTGCCTCATGTCTGATCTAGGTTCTAGAAGCTTTCAATTCTAATATAAATGTGCCTCACTGCTTTAACCATATACTAGGTATTTGATCCATCATTCAGGTTTGACAGTAAATTGTTATTATTTTCCCTTACCTCCAACGTGACTAACTATTTATATCCAGATTCATTTCCATAATGAAAACAATCGAATTCATTGAGCATCATTACCCATTATCCTGCTACTACTATTGGTTAAATGTTATCCAGTCAAATATCTATTGGTCCATGGCAATGAATGCTCAATCCGATCAAGATAAAGTGGAATATGGACTAGTCCATTAGTTAAAGGTAAGATGAGATATAACAGCTTAATTAACTTAACCTAAGACAAAAGATGCAACAAAAAGAAAACTTTTTACCTTACTATGCATAGTTTTGTTTATAATTTCCAGACTACAGTAAATTAATATAAAATTATTAATAATATTTACTCAAAATATATCTCATTATTTAAAAAATGTGTGATATTTTGTATTTATTATAGAATATTTTTAAAAATGGAAATAGGATTCGGATAATGCAAACCTCATTGCAAGCAGGAAGATATTTTTGGAATATGTTTACAAAATAAATACATCTTTTAAGAGAAATGGGTTCAGCGAACCTTTCAGTTGCTGTTGTGGCCTACAAAGATTAAGAAAACGGAAGTATATATTGATGTTCAGTTCAAATATTTAACAATAAAATTTAACAGAAGTATATATTGATGTTCAGTTCAAGTATTTAAGAGTAAAATTTACAGTGCAGTTATCATTTTTAAATGAAAACTAACAACAAAACTTATTGATCATACCTTAAAAAGGAGAATTTTTATAAGTATGAATTTGATTTTCTTTCTCAAAAAAGTAAAAACTGATGTTTAACAAGTCCTTATGCCAATGAAAAATTATATACGAGTTTAATGTCAAGAAAAATTATATATTAGTTTAAGCCAAAAAATCAATTATACAATTAGCCCACCTTGCCTACTCACTTGACTTACTTCCCTATGATTTTTGGTTATTTTCAAAATTAAAACCAGTGCTGAAAGGATGAAGATTTTCTAGTTAATCATATCCAAAAGAATATGAGATAGCTGTTTAACAATATTCCTGAAATTGAGTTCCAGGTGCTTCCAGAAATGGGAATGCCATTTTAATCAGTGTATGAATGCATAAGGGACTATTTTGAAGGTGACAGTAGCCACTAGTGTACACTTTCATGTGTATATTTTATAAACATGTATTCCAGGAATTAAATTGTCACACCTTGCATGAGTGTGTGTATTAAGATTTAGTTTATGTAGCGAAATCATGAACTATGCTGTATCAAAATATATAAAGTCAATTACATACTATCCAAAAAAAATGTAACCAACAAATAAAACTATAAATAACAAACAAATCATACATTTAACATCTTTTCCGATAAGAGAACAGCTATTTTTCCATCTCTAAATACTGTATTCAAACATGTTTATTAATAAAATTTCTTTCGTTATCAATGAAAGCACATACATTTTATTCTTTCTTTATTATCCTTATCAAATTTGATTTGCAGTATTTCTTATGATGTTTTCTAAGCATAAAACTACAAGTTTTACAAGATTTAAGAACATACTTAAGTTGCTACTGATTTAAAGACATCAAAATGATAAGATTGACGGTAATTTTTTTGTAACTAGATTACTATTACATTTCTATAAGAAAAAAATTATTGAAAAAAAAACATCACCCAATTCTGTTTAATTGTGATAGGTCATTATTTTACTATTTATTTTATTTAAAAAATATAGTACAATAAGAGTTTTTTCTTATTCTTATTTCTTCACTGAATGATTGAGTTAACACACACTCAGCAAAATATAAGTATATATATATTCATTTAATTTATTATTAATAATTATAATTTTTTTAAAATGGTGTTTACATTATAATCTTAATTTATATATATATATGAATGTAT